>JARYHS010006733.1:0-214791 GCA_031002005.1 Vandiemenella viatica
TTAATGCATGTGTTTAGTTTAGCCCTTGCCGTGAGCTGTACATGTAATGAATAATTACTGTTAAACACATGTTAACGCCTCCTAAAACATGTGTGGCTAGGGGCAGCATTTGTCATTTCAAGTTGCACGGAAGGTCAAACAACGGACATCAAACTGTTGCAACCTAACCTCAGGGATGTTGTGTGAATAAACTGTAAATATTGTCGCTGGAAAAGTCATCAAATATGTACGAAAAACACGCCAACGCAGAAGATTTGAGCTCACCTTGTCACGTTATGTGAACGTCCAACGATTCTCAACTCTCGCGCATTGGCACTCATTCATGCGAGCTGTCCAGAAGCCAAGCCCTCTTCACCTATCTACCGGTTCGACGCCACTGATTGAATGCGTACAGTGAAAGAGGGGCCCCAAACCCTGAGACTTATGTTTCTGGACTTTGTGGATCATTTTACTCAATTGCTGATAATATTAACGAATGAATTCAGCCAAAGTAATTGAATATTTGTTCGTTTATTTACTTTCCGAAAGCGTTTCTCTTCTTAATTGAATCATCCTCGGCGGTTATCATTTTATGACACATCGCTCTATTTATCCAACATTCTCAGCAGTAGTGATTTCTGTTTGCTCTTTGGATTGCAGGTCATTTTCTGCTTGCTTTTTCACAAGTAAGCTAGCAGTAACATATACAAAATACAAAGTTTACTTGTGCAGTAACAAGCAGAAAATGGACCTGCAATACAAAGAGCAAACAGAAATACTGCTAATGAGCATGGTGGATAAATAGAGCCATGTTTCATAAAATGATAAACCACTGAGTATGGTTCAGTTAAGAAGCGAAAAGCTTTCGGCAAGTAAATAAACTAACAAATATTTAATATATGTGATTATTCCAGACCATTTCTTCCAGAGTTGCTTGTTAAATTAATAATTATTCTTTAATAATTACGCCAATACAACTGTTGTTGGATATTATTTATTTGACTGACGCGTTTCACCTCTCGTCGAGGTATCTTCAGCGTACAATGTTTTATTTTACATTTCTGTTTTAAGGTGTGGTTATTGGGCGCCAGTGACCTCAACCAACTTGCTGTTTACACTATTGTACATATTTACACAGTTTGTACAAAATTGGGGTATTATGGATTCACTTTGAAGCACAGTTTTGGCGCACAACATTGCCAAACTTCATTGCTTCAAACGCTGCTTCAAAGTGAATTCATCAGATCCCGGTTTTGTACAAACTGTAAAAATAAGTACAATAGTGTAAACAGCATGCTGGTTGAGGTCACAGGCGACCAACAACCACACCTTAAAACAGAAATATAAAACATTGTACGCTGAAGATACCTCGACGAGAGGTGAAACGCGTCCGTCGAAAAAAAAAAATAATATATCGAACAATAGTTGTATTGGCGTAATTATTAAAGAATAATTATTAATAAATATTTAATTTCTTAGTTTAATTTATTTATTAACTTGAGACTTATATTGAAACACAGAAAGTGAAGGAAGGGTTACAACGTCATTGTTTGAAAATGTTGGTAGTATCGGACTTGAATTTAGGTTTTTTTTTTTTTTTTTTTTTTTTTTTTTATGAAGAATGGCGTGTTTTCTTTGTCTGTGGAACGTGTAACTATATTCTAAGAGCGATAAGTGTTGTATTTTCATTCGTGAAATGGGCACAGCTTACGAGGGTAGGACCGACCCAGCATTCGCGTTGATGATTACGGAAAACCGCAATCAGGACGGCCGGTACGCCGGGACCAGGACTTCACACTGGTCCGTCTACCTCCCCGATCCAGAGTGCTGCGCACGCAACATCCACAGTGGTGGTTTTTATTTAACTTGTTTTAACATTTAAAAGAAAAAAGGTTATTTTGTTCATGATTTTAATTGTTATGAGAATACGTTTTAAAAAATTGAAAAGGAATGTCTGTGATGAGTGATAGAAGTTCTGTGCAGGGTTTTCTGTTTTAAAGATGGAGAGTGAAGATGGTCTTTGGGTGAGAGGACGGAGGTTCAAGGGGTGGAAGGAGACTTTCTCCACCTGCCCGAAACTGGTACTGACCTGTTGAAATTTGTTTTAACTGCTTTGTTACAATGGAAGCGTCCATTAATGACGTGAGGTGTTTTCCCGAATCCGCCCCCCCCCCCTTTCTGGTGAGACTTCGTGAGATCTGACGCGACCCCTCGAGATTTTGCCAGACCCCCCCCCCCTATTTCACCTCACGTAATTAATGGATGCCCTCTAATGTCCACTTCACGTTTTGCACTCTCCTTTTTCGGAAAAATCGCCACGAATTAAATTAAAAATGCCGAAATGTAAGACGCTCCGCAACCGCGAAATGTTAGCAACACTGCAAAAAAGACACAAAAACTATCGGTGCAAGGATGATAAAAACGTCATAGTGATAGTAGTAGGCTGAAATTCGGCATGGACCAAGAGTAAAACGTTTACGGGAAATTCGTTGTGCGGCATCTATCTCAGAAACGGCACATTCGTTTACAACGGAAGCAATCGAGTGTCTGACTTCACTTATCGATTCTAAGGTGGCGAGCCTTGTTGTACTGCGTCTTGGACAAATATTTTGTATCTGCTAATTTCGTGCGGCGTTTTACAGCGGAATGAAGCTAAAACGGCAAAAAATATTACAACAAATGATTTAACCAACATTTGAAAAGACTGTCATTGCTTTTGCAGCGCCGGTCTCACACTTCTGCATTTTTATTTAATTCGTGGCGACTCTTCCGAAAACGGAGTGCAAAAAGTGAATGGGACATTATAACGAAGCAGTTAAACATAGTTTAACAGGTCAGTACCAGTTTCGGGCAGGTGGAGAAAGTCCCCCCCCCCCCCCCGGTTCAAGTAGTTAATATGTGATCTCACAAGATTTATCTGCATTATTCAACTCCGAAAACTGGACGTTGAACGAATGATCATTGTATTGACTATAACAAGAAAGTTTAGGTGTGACAATAAGATTTTGCGAAAAGAAGACGAGCGCATTTATTTATGTATTGATGATGACAGTGTTGCTCCACCGATTTTTAAAATATCATGAAGATCAATAAGTAATGGTTTTTTTCTGTTAGTGTATAAAGAAGTAAGAGTGTAGTTTTAATCAAGTACTGAGTGTACTTTCTTTCGGTTTACGGAGAAATTAAAAAATTTCAGTCTCTATTGAAAGTCTCGATTTTTTACCTTGAAATTTATTAAATGTCGATTGTAAGGCTAATAAAGTAAGGGATTATACAGGGTCTACCCAAATGCCGTGTACAAATTTTGAGCTGAGGTAGAGAATATCGCGAGGAGCCATAATTACATCGGAAAGCATGGGCGGAAATGTAACCCTAACGCGATAAAGAGACACAAAGACAGAAAGGACACAACACAGAATGTAGTGTAAAACGATTTATTACACACCAAAAACAGTAATAAATAAAAGTACATACAAGACAGGGAATTATTGAGAGGAAAAATTGCAAGGTAAAGGTACTGACTGAAAAAAAAAACAATCAGGAAAAAGAGGGTATTTTCAGAGGAAGAAAAAGCAAGATTGAGCCAAGGAATGAAAGAGTACTGGCGACGGAGGAAGGAAACTCAGAAGAGGAAATGAAGTTGCGCAGTAGGGATTTCAATCCCGCGGGATCCAACATCATTAGACAGTCTGACGGATCCGGAACAAAAGTAAGCAGATTCTCAATCCCCAAAATGCGGCGAAACGCGTGTCAGTCTGCGAGACTCGCTGCCCCACTCGGTCTCTATCGGATGCACTGCACTGTTCGCCTGTACCCTTCCAGTTGGCATTTGACTCGCGTGAACAAACGTTTGTTTATGTTAACCTTCATCATTCGTAAGTAAATAGATCCAATTTTAACGTATTAATTATAAATTAGGTTTGTTTTGAGCACACTTTTCTATAATTTGAGTTATGTTGGGTATTTAGTACGATTTTATTACTATATAATAAGTATTTTTTATGTGTCGCACACGTCATCTGTATTTGCAGATAAAGTAATTGTGACAATTTACTGTATTTACGTCTGAAAATCTGATTATTCGTTGATACGAAACTAATGTTATTGTAATTTTAATGATTTCATACCTATTTATTTTTCAGTTATCGAAAGGTAATTGTGTATCGTTTGACTCATTATTGTTCGACCGCGTTTGAAACACGTGTTCTTTGACGAAAGACGCCTGGCTTTCGATTAATCCCTCTTGAGATGATTTGGTCAATCGCCATAACACATAATTTTTTTGTGTATAGCATGCGCCCTTTCAACTTCTTGTTATTATTTAGATTAAAGGCAACAAAAGTTATAATGTTGTATACACGAATTGTGTCAAATACTTAACCGTGTATATGTTGGTGAGTATTTTCTTTTAATAACAATGAATCAGCTATAAGATAAATCAAGAAATCAGGAGACATAATAATGAATCCCACAATTTTGTAAAAACAGACCAAGTGTCGTGCTTGTGCAGTGACAAAAAGTTATGAGATCTTGTTCTGAGACAAGTCTACCCTTTCAGAGTATATTCACTTCACTTTGAGAAGTAGAATGATTTCTCTAGGTATTATGGATGGTTTATTTAGAACTAGAAAAAACTCTGGTCACTTGGCAATTATGCATACCATGTTTTCAGACTGATATAGCTTATTTCAAGGTATATTATATGACCCAAGACTTAATTTTTGGAATATTTTGTGTTTTGATTATTTATTTAAAAATTGATTTAGAATTTTTTTAAAAAAGGTAATGCTCGAAATATTCTTAAGACAGGCTAAAATATTTAATGTCATTTAGTCAATTAAGTGTTAACTATTAATTTTATCATTTAATATGAAAGTATGAAAATTGATTTATTAATTTAATTAACAGACGTTTATTATTTATTTTTTAACACTTGACGCAAATCCCGCAAAAATCCCGCGGGACTGGAACACTGCGGGACTGCAATTCTTAGTCTCGGCCTCTTGCCAGTGAGAGGGTTTCACGTCACGAAGGACTTGCACCTCCGGTCCGCTCGTCCGGAGCGGTCGTCCGCACAAAACAGAGCGATGAAAAATACCAGTCCTAAGTGCCGGCAGTCCTGGGCAGCCATTAACATTGACTGGTGCGCCTCGCTTACAAACCGGCGATTTATCACCGCATTCACAACCGCCACATCTATCACGGCGCCGCGCCGGCCGCGTAAAGGTCCATTTAGGTGGGCGCGGCCGCCAGGGCTCATTAAGTCTTTCTGCGGATTTAATGTCGCCGTCTGGTCTGGATACCGCGAGGTTTTTACAGCCGTAACGAGCCTGTAGAGAAGCACGCATCCAGGCACTTTACTCTCTCCCTTACCGCTACGACGGCCAATATCCTCTCGCCGGCCAATTTAGTTCCACGCTGCGCAGAAATACGTTTTGCAGACTTTGCTTCTTATTGACTAAGGTGAAAACTGCGTAGATCATCGTCCGCGCACAAACATGTATGCTAGCCTGAGATGTACACAAGAGGCTATAGAGAAGAAGATAACTAAAGGATGTCCTCAGGGGTCAAATTGCGGTCCTGTTTTTTGGGACGCCAAATTTGATAGGACAATCAATCGGTTGGAAAATATTGAGGGTCTCCTTGGGCCTGTCGCCTACGCAGATGATATATTAGTTTTAACAGAACAAGACATATAATTGAAGACAGAGGAAAAGCTGCCATGGAAGACTACAGAAGTAGTGTGAAGAAGTTAAATTACATATTGCACCTAATAAAACACATGTTATTCTGCTTCGAGGGAAGCTGGAGAGGTATCCGATTGTTAAGGTGATGAATAAATCAATTAGAAGATCGAAAGTCAACAGGTACCTCGGCATCATGCTGGACGAGCGCTTAAATTTTACCGCACATATAGAAGAGATATGCGACAGGGCAAAAGTGGTAATGAATAAGCTAATAAGTATAGGTAAGATGAGGTTTTACTTCCCAAATAATATAATAAGAGCCTACCATGACACTATATTAACGTCACTGGTGGGATATGCTGCAAGTGTGTGGGCTCATAAGCTTCGTCTGGTTAAACCACGAGAGCCGTAAGAAGATTACAACGCGGTATATTAATCCGCTTGACTGGTGCATACAGAACTGTTTCGACGAACACGCTCCAAATGGTCTGTGGGGTATGGTCTTTAGACCTTGTAATTCGAGGAAGAAGCGCGTTGTATTGATTTCGGTCCAACAAGCAAGCTAAAATTTTCGAGATACTGGCGACAGAAGCTGGAAGCGCTGCAAGAATCAAGCAGATACTGCTCGATGAGTGCAAACTCAATGGGACGGCGGAATCACCGGAAGAAGGACATATGAAAATTCCCCCCCTATTCAAGAAAGGCTCCACATGACATACGTTCTCCCTTTGACGGGATTGGTCATGGACCATATAAATGTACCAGCATAGACCTGGTTTAAAGGATACTGCGGAATGCGAGTGTGGAATCGAAGGTACACCTAAACATGTGCTATGGGAATGTCCAATAACAGCGCAAGCCAGATCGGTGGAAACAACGGAGATTCGAGATTCAGGGTATGACGACTAGGGACATTATCAAAGATGAAAATATTGATAAATTAGCCAACAAGTTATCACAATTGCAAAAAGAAATTTATATTGAAAGAGCAAGGGTCATGCGAGGGCGGCAGGGCCAGGGAAGAAATCCTTGAGGAGGATTAGATAAACTGTAAATGGTAAATTGCAAATTGTCAATTATAAATTGAATACTGGAAGTTTTAAATCGGAAAACCCAGTGAAGGAGTAGAAAATTATAACATGTTAAAGGTTAAGTTACAATAATAAGATTGTAGTTTTAAGAGTAAAAGTACAAATTTAATTATATTGATTGAAGTTTGTAAATGTTTCTTAAGTTTGGTAAATTGTAAATCGTTAAGCGTAAATTGTAAAACTCAATGAAGGAGTTACAAAATACATAACATGTAAATATTCATAGTTATAGTTATAAAATGGTAGTAGAATGGAAGTAAAACAGTTTTTATTACATCTGTTGTTATTTTGAAATATTGTGTGGTGGTTTCTTTTGATTTCTTGTTGTTGTGTTTATAAATTGTAAGCTGTAAGATCTGAGTTTTGGGAAAGTGTTAAGGCCAATGCTATGGAAATCTGCAGATGTTATTGTGATAATCATTGTTAACGGTTACAATACATGTTATTATAAAACAGTGGACTCGCTAGATAGTGGACCTGACCCGCCTGCCTGTTGTCACAGAGCTAAGTGGTCAGGTTTAATTGTTAATAAAGGATAGTGATGTAATTGTTTTAATGTAATTGAGTAAGGAAGAATATTAATTGTGTCTAGCAGAATTTCTCCTTTGTTTTATCTTTTCTTTTTTGTTAAAAATGTAATTTTTGTAATAAGATATAATTAATGAATTAAACTGTGTAATAGGGCCTAATTTTATAATTCTAGATGTTAGACTAATTTTGTTTTAGTATAATAAAAAAAAAATATGTCCGCGCATCCATATATACAACTCACTTAGGGATTATTGTAGAAACAGAAATACCAAACTGAGATGTCCACGAATGACCATTGAGAAAAAATTGTCTATAGGGTGTCTTCAGGGATAGGTATGTGGCCAGATATTTTGGGATATTTGCTTTGAAACAGTAATGTGCAGACTGGAAAGACTAGAAGCGTTGTTGATCTTGGTGGCCTTTGCTGATTACCTGCTTCTGCTGATACAGGTAGGAACAAGAAGAGAATTGAGTGGAGAAGCAATTTTGTCTTGGAGCAATTTGACAAATGGTGCACGCAAGTCAAGCATAAGCTCGCACTCCAGAAAACTCAGTATATGATTCTGCGCGGAAATCTGCAGCGGAATCCAAAGAATCAAGGTTAGAGGAAAAAGCATACTAAGGAAAACCAAGTGCAGATATCTCGGCATTACCATCGATGAGCTTTTAACATTTATGGACATATAGAAGAAGTGTCCATCAGGGCGAAGGTCGCATGAAAAACTCATCAGCGTCGGACAAAGACGATTTCATCTTCCCATCCACGTGATGAGGCTCTGTTATGACGCTATTCCGGCATCAATAGTGAGCTACGGAGCGAGTGACTGGCGAAACATTTGAAGAACGTTAAGCCAATATTATTAATGCTATAAATCCTTGGTGCGACCACACATTGATTATGCCTGCGTTTGCTACGGTTCTGCATCTAGTAACATACTTAAAGACCTAGACAAAATACAATACAAAGCTGTGCGTGCGTGCATAGGCGCTATGAAATCAACGCCTACCAATGCGCTGCTGATTGAAGCACATGAACCACCTTTAAACATCCGTAGAAGCTTCCTAAGCGCAAAATTCCTCCTTAAGCATAGCCAATACGCTGACAGTAGTTTGATGTACGCCACACAATCTCACAATTCAATGTTTAACCGCCACCTATTGGATAAAGAAAAGAACGCCTCCTCTTGCAGCGGAATATCTAGAAACAAATAAATTCGTGCCAGAATGCGCCAAAGTAGAAAAATGCCTTCCGTCGAGGCCCCATATTGGGACACTGTCACCAACTTGGAGGTACATAATTATAGAAACGGAAGATACCACCCAGTTGGAAAGCTACAAAGCAAGTGTATACCAGTACCTTCACGAACGATCCCAAATGAAACAGATATACACGGATGGTTCTAAGTTTTCAGATGCTTCCGGATGCGCTTTCTTCATACCAAAATCAGGAGACAAGGGTCTCTTTCAGTTACCAGCAGAGGCTTCTATCATGACTGCAGAGCACTTAAATATGCCAAGAGCTCTCCTGCCACAAAGTTTTTAATTTTTTCCGACTCAAGATCGGCATTGTCCCTACTAAAAAACCACCATAGACAATGGCACAACGACCACCGAGTATATGATATTGTAAGCGTGGCTCAAGAGCTGAAACGCTCAAGCAAGACAGTGGAATTTAAATGTACCTCTTGGGAAACAAGATGGCTGATCGGTATGCCAAGCAAGCTGCTCGCAGAGGTGTAAAACACTACAATACGATTCCTTTTCCAGATGTAATTAGACATATCAAAGGCAACATAAAATTCAAGTGGAACATGGAATGGAAGAGCTCACTTACGATCAAAGGCGAACATTACGGGCGCATTCACCCAGAAATACCCTCCCATCAATGGTATGAAACACATAAAAGTCCCCGCAGACTCAGCACTTGTATTGCTAGATTAAAATTCAACCATGGCTGTTTCAAGCAACACCTTTACAGATTACACATTGTAGACTCTCCCAACTGTCCCTGTGGGGAAATTGAAGATATAAACCACCTCCTATTTGGCTGCCGATTGAAGAAGTTGGAAATTGACCATTTCTTAGATACCCTCATGAAAGTAGGAATTCCGTTGCCCACTTGCGATACCTCACTCCTTGCATCTGATGATTATACGGTTTATAAGATTTTGTATCTGCATATAGAAAATATGGGTATTACAATTTAAATCAATTGTTAATAACATGCACTTAATGTTATGATATTAGTATTGATAAATGACTGGTGGTATTCGGTAATACAAAAATGTCTAATGCACGATCTACCATTGTTATATTATTGATGTTCTTGCGTAAAACGAAAATGGTAATTTCTTGTAATTATTATTGGTATTCTATTGATGTTATTCTGTATAATGAAAAGAGCCAACTGCATGATATTATTATTGTTATATTGATAATATGAGATGTTAAATTGTAAAACGAAGGTGGCTGTATGGGTACAAACCCAAATGCCAACAAAATAAATGAAAAAAAACTGCCCAGAGGAGTGTCCTTTTAAGACTAAGTGGTGCATATAGTACCACCGCAACAGATGTTTTGACGGCGGTTTTAGTGTATGGCCCCTAGATATGATCGTAAGAAAACGCGGTGCAATAGTCTGGCTAAAGTCCGGTGATAAGAGAGCAGCTGAAGAAATAGTAGGTCGACCTGTGACAGCGAAAAGGGAAGTCATGTCGGCCCTCCTCCAAGATTGGCTACATCAATGGAATATTAGCAGCACAGGTCGGAGAACATACGGCATCCTTCCTGATGTCAACGAACTGTTGTAACTGCAACATCTAAATACTTCCGCCGGCTTAATACGCTTCATAACCGGGCATGGTCCTTATAACAGTTTGTTACACAGCAGGGGCCTCAGAGAATCGATCGAGTCTGTGCGAGTGTGCAGCGGAAGCAACACCCGAACATGTGGTTCTCGAATGCATTCTTCTTTCGGAAGCGAGGTAAATAGAATGTGAACAACTAATTGTAAGAGAGGTACGAACTACCATTAAAAACAGGGCTGACTGCGAAATTCTGAGTCAAATAGCTAATAGATTTCTATGCACTATAAAACAAAATACCTTGAGCATATAGCAGGCGCGAGAAGGTATCAACAACTGAAAAATCAACAGTAAAGCCCTGCATTGACTATTAAAGGATATATCATAAACAGACAACAGAACGCTGCCACCCTCTGGAGACCGATGCACGCGGCTATTCCAGAAGATCCTTCTGATGGCCTGGAAGCTGTGTTTTCCGGAGGACACCGTTTTCTGTTGGAGGCCGCTCCTCAAATACTGGACCGACAATTATTATAGTAGCCCATCCATAATTAGCAGTAATGTAGTTTATTTTGTAGTAGCGTAAGGGAAAAAGAGAGAGATATTATTTATTTTGTTGAAGTACGTGTTGTAGAACGAAACATAATATTCATCGATAGTTAAAGACTTGTTTCTCCTTAACATTTCGCTGCATTCAAGTCTTGGTCAGCATATGTTATGCGGCGGTTAGCCTGACAAAGCATCATCACATCGGCACGAATGTTTAACGCATACTAAGCGGCTAGGCCATTGACTGCTAAACGTTGCATGCCATGATGAAGGGGGAAAAAGGAGATTACTATTATTTCTTATTATTGTTTTATTTTTCTCGCTTAAAAAAATGAAAATGATGTGGCAGCAAAATGGAAATGAAACAGCTATTAAATTAAGTCCCTTTCGTAAGATATAACAGCAATTATACAGGAGGAAATAAACTGTAAATTGATAGAACAAAGGCGATGTAATACACCTCCTCAGCACCGTATTGACCCAAATAGGAGTTGGGGTTCACAGTCACCGGAAGCCGGTGGCGAACCCTCTGAAGACCCTGGACGGTGTTGGCCATTACAGAAATCGCATCTGATGAGCCAGACCTCAAGGAATTCCGGAGGACGTGACCCGCCGAAGATCTGTCCTAAAAAACTGACTTTCATACCGTAGTTAGCAGTAGCATAGTATGTCGCGGGTTCGCGTATTCTAAGGTCTAGGGTATTGATTTGAAGCCTTTATTCAAACTCATCGTAGTTCCGATTCACATCCAGTTGGACCAGCGAGCCAGATCTCACGCTGCGGCAATGTTATCTTTTGTAACGAAGCACGGAGGTCTCAGGTTGAGCACGTATCCAGCCTCCGCTACCCACGCCTGTAACTTAGTACATAGCTTACGACCGCGTTATGCCAGTTTCTTATCGCAGGCTGCGCCTCACTGAAATTTCAGCAGCCTGTATACCGCAGCAGTTTCCCGACTGTGTGGGAGTGCTTACTAGAGGGAACCCACAGCATATAGAATAGCTTTGCGAAGCTTATGTCAGCCTGGAAACCACCACACTATGCAGTCCCCACTACTCGCACTATAACTCCGCCCTGACCATCTCCACTTAGTCCTAGTGAGCCAATTAACATCACCTTTTATCCCCACCAGAATCCCTAATCAGTTTTCCTGTAGACATGGAGCCACCGCTCTAGGCAGTCCAACTTACACCACGGACTCGGCAGTCCAACTTACACCACGGACTCGACAACATCCAAGAATATCCATCCATGGACGCACCGTTCAACACCATCACCTAACAGGTACTTAAAGCTTGCTTGATCCACTGCTCGCGTGTTCGTCTTCATAACAGTATGTCCACCGCTAGATAGGATTCTAATGCATTCGCCGACAGTCACTCATTTCGATAGGGTTTAATGTGCCTTGCCCTGTAATCAGTCTACCAATGAAATATAGTTAATATGTCAACCAATCAGTATAGCGCAAAGTCAGTAATAGTTCACCAATGGAAGATCAATGAGTATTAACCAATCAGCATAAAGTATTTCTAGTGACAAATCATTCCTTTGATCAATGTAGCCAATAGTGTAACATGTACGCCGATCTGTCTTCAAGTATAATAAACCAGTAGTTATTAACATGTGTTGTTGTCATTCCTAAGAGATAAGTCACCTCTCCGTAAATAAAGATGTATGATAATATTTATGTAAATGTTTAATGCTAATCAGTGAGATTACGCCGTTTCTATAGTTTCTCAGTAGCTAAGACTCAGTTACTTCCTTGGCAATATGCCTGCAGACTACTCTCTAAGGGGTAGGTAGGTGCCCAAGGCGAACAACCACAGCTTCCCTCTCTCCAGTCTGTCGTATTAAGTGGGAAATTGAAAGGTTTCCGCTCGGCCGATCACACCCACGCGACATACGACATTTATTAATTTGGTGTCAGATGTGGGGTAATTGGGTTAATTAGCGCTTGAGAAATTAATTCTCACTAGAATTGGCAGGGGTTGACCAAAAACTCCTACGCCAAACATTTATCAATTTCCCCATTAAGAGCAGCAGTGGATATCAAGTTAGCAGTACCTGTATTTTAAATCAACCTCTTCAAGAATGCCATCAAGAAACCAGCTGTCAATCAAAATTAAGGTATACAAGTTTCAATTTAAAATTACGAGAGGAGACGCAGCCAAGAGAATACGCATCGCCACCGCCAGAGCCCGCCAGTAGTCGAGCAGCCAACGCTATCTCGCCAGCTTCTTATCACGGTCCAGCCGGTCGCACCAGCTGTCCCCTACGTCACGGCCGCCCAGCTGACCGACGACGCGCCGTCAGCATCATCGCCAGATTGCAACGCTTCCTGCAGCAGTGCCGCCAACCCAACCTCCTGGAGCCTACAGCCGTCATCTTGTCTCAACAGTGTTAAAATGTGAGTACCGACGATTGATTTAGCGCACCGCAAAAGTGAAAGCAGTGATTTACAGTAAATTGTCAAAAAGATAACTTTTCTGTATCAGAAATCCAAATTACGATGTTCGTGTGTTTTTTCCGTGAAAAATCACTAGCATACTTTATATTGCGATCTTTTTACATTTTCTCTGGCCATAAATCAGTGTCACATTCTGTTAAAGTGATAAAATCTAAGGTATGTAACATTCACTAACCTAAGAAGGCGGCAAGTACCGAAAACGCCATGTAAAATCTATCAAACTCCAGTAACATTTAGAAGAACGAGCTTAAAACTTGAATAACTGATGGCATATCTTGTACAACAAAGTAAAAGGCACTAAATCTTAAATTCTATAATCCAAGAGTGACATTCAAAATAATCTCCATGAGCTAATCCTCCTCGAATTAATCTAACAAAATCTCTAATAAAGGTAACAGGGTACCACTCCCGATTGTCTGATAATTCTATGGAAAGTCGCGAATCGCGTGCTACTTAATGTAGTAGAAATAGGATTGTCGAGAATCTGAATTTCGCCGGATAAACTAAAATGCATAACTAGTCTCTACACGGGTCCCATTCCCAAGTTTAACTAATCTATACAGGGGTTCCACTCCCCAGTTTAACTAATTGCTGTGCCAAAAATCGCGTAATCGCGAGTTGCTTATGTAACAAGCAGCATTTGTTAAACATTACCGCACCGATAATCTCAACGAGAAGCTAACTAGAAGGTATGAAATGATTCAAGAGGAGATTAGCAAAATTACTAGCATAGCACCGTAACAATAAAAAGCATACCCGTCAGTCTATTATTTTGCGAAAGGGGGAACGAAAAATTATTAGCAATACATATGTAAAACGCCGCACTGTCAAATTCATGTAATAAGAAAAACGCTTTTCCAAGCATCAGCTGTCTTCTAAAGTAAACAGCCTTACGCGGGCAAACTTTCAAATATCTGTAGTTCTTAACGCGCCACCAGAGCGAGTAACAAACAAACAAGGCTCAAAAATGGCCGCGCCCGCAACAAGTTTAAAAAATGTAAACAATCCTTATATCATAATTTACCAAGAAGTGAGTGCATTTCTTATCATACGTTGAGTCTTTCCTGTGTTATTAAGGTAATTATTGAACATTTAATGTATATATGTGCATCAAAATAATCCAAATGTATTTCAAGTGTGCTTCAATGTGTTATTATAACCTCAAGTATTATACTATGTGCCGGTATAATCATTCAATTTTAGTGCCATTTAAACTACTTATCAGTGAACTAATATATTATACAAAATGCTCAATGCAGTGTTACACAATGCCAAGTGTCATTATTACTACAATTTATCAGTCTGATAGTGCCAAATCGATCAGTAATAATTTTGCCAAGTGAACTAACTAAACAATAACGCCAACGTTTATCTTACCAATGTGCCAAGAATTCTGACCTATCAGTTAAAAAGTAAACAAATGTGCCTTCCCATCAGATGTAAACAGTTTGCTAAAAGCTAGACAACACACAGAGGTTAGTAACCTATCTTGCAGCTGTAAACAACACTACCATAAAATGAACATGTTCTCAGTGCGTTAGTCATCTAATAATAAGTGTAACAAAGGCTGTTATGAATTTAAAGTGTGTCGAATTCAGTGAGAAGTCCTTAACATTTAATATTATCAAAGTAAAATTCTATACAGAATCCTTTTCGCCAAATGTGAGTTAAAACAAGGTTTTACATGCCAGCTAGCCATTTTAATCCAATGAAAAGTAAACACTGATCACTTTATAGTCCCAAGATACAATTAAAACTAAACCAGAGGTAGCTAATAATTTGTGATGATTAAAACTTACAATGCCAATACTGGTCACCACTAAATAGGTATACAACTATCAATTGAGGGGACAAAAACAGTCATAAAGTCTTCGTTCTTACGAGACAGATAACCTTTACTATTAACAATATTCAAATTGCTTCCTAGTTTCAAGCTATTTTAACAAGTGGGGAGTTTTTAATATAAATCAAGATAGGCCCTACCAGAATGCTGTTACTGATTTAATTCAGACTTAATCATGACATACCCATCCATTTCTTTTACTGAGGAATAATAATAATAATGTTTTAGATAAACACCATATTGACGGAAGAGATTTAAATACTTATGACTACATTGAGTTTCCATGCAACAAAGGCATTCAGTTTCAAATTATAACTATTGGCAGTAGCTAATTGTTGTGTCCAAAGGGCCCTGTACACATCTGTCAGCTCAGTCAATTTATGCATTCTTTAGACTACACAAAATAAACCAGTATTTCTATTTTTTTAAAAAGAGCCAACTCCTCCATCCACACTATCACTATATGGAAGCGGTATCATAGTTAACAGTAAGCTTTCCAAGAATACAAATGATTTATTAAATGCAAAATGACATAACACTACAGCATAGCATGTCTTTAATTATTTTGCTACCTCACACTTAACGTTACCTCTTTTACTTATTATTGTTTTATTTATTTTGTACTTGTGTAAACATTCACCAATATTAATACTGATGCATCATCCCAATCTAGCTATAAATCAACATGAATATCCAATCATATGCCTAAGAATTTAGTAATCTCAATAAGTGGAGATAATTCCAATGAAACCTACCAATAACATTATGTTAAAGATGACACACCAATAAAATGATAGTATTCACCAAATCCAATCACAGTGTCTGGGAGACAACCCAATGATATTAACGAGCTACATAGCCAATACAGACACTCAACCAATGGGAATTCAGATAGTTAGGGCACATTATCCAATAAAATACCAAATTTGTACTACCAGCCAATGTCAAGGCATTTATTAAAAACCAATTACCGTTCACTAATCTCAACTACCAATGGAAACCATTTATTGACTACCAATCGGTTTATTTATCTACCCTCCCACCAATGGCACATCTTCAACGAAGACCAATTAATTGCTGTAAAATCAGATAACCAATGGCACACCTTCAATGAAAAACCAATTATTCACCGTAACCTCAGATACCCAATGGCACAATTGTCCAATCAGACGGTACAATTCCCATGATTGGTTAGTAAATTACACTAATATCAACCAATAGCAGCACCTGCTTAATGTAACATACACACTATAGAATAAGGCACTCAATTATTTTTAAGATAAACTTAATCCTGTGTTATTTCTTAGCTATAATTTTAATAAGCAATTATATTCCCTTGTATCAGTGACATTACTGCATTCATTAAACAATGTTTACCCCAGAGGTACCTGAGTAAGAATAGCTGTACCAGCACTTACTTCTCAATTTTGAAAGCAATCAGTTTGTAATCTCAAGAGTTTTACCTAGTATGAGAATTTGTTGGAATCGGAGTGATTTGAATAGAAGCCAATAGAAATACGGCCTAAGTACCTGAGTTTTTGTCTGACTTACACTGACTGACTGTATCTTGAATCAGCAGTCACGGAGAGGGCATTTGTAATCGCACTGATACTAACCCTCGGGTTTATCCTAAGCATGGGAGGATAATGTTTGGTAAGTCGCTAAGACAGGGTGGTGAAACGTGGATTTTGTCCTGGTCCACAGCCCATTATAAGCTGTAATTTTGGGCAGCCACAAGTAATTTTAGTGTCCCACGACACTGTAGTAAGAAACTGATTTTGCAGGAAAGCCTGGTCCTCGCAAGTCGTTGCATTTAAGTTGGAATGGAGAGTATATGATTGATTGTTTGCCTGTATCGAATGACCATTGTCGAATGAGAATCCAATGAAAACTGATCTGATGATTGTTTAACCAACCAGCATGGTTACAAGTATGATAAACACATTATTCCAATAAAAATAATACAAGCAGTCCTGATACAAGAGATCTAATATTTAAGGGAATACAATTCTATGTATACTTAGCCAATGTTTAGAACCAGCATTGATTACCATAGAAGTGCTTTAGTAAAATATACTGAAATTTGTACCATTTAATATGATTAACTAACTTTTCTATTGAATTATACCAATAAGCAAATAATAACTGTGTTAGATCCTAAGAAATATTTTACTTGTTATACCTAACTATAACTTGTGTTCATTGATTTGCTTATGCCAATTGCAAGTATTTATTTTGTTTACTTATAGACTTACAATTCAATTTTTTCATTCATTACTCCATTGTAAAGGGAAGATTCAATACCCCTATTGATTTATTTTTGCTTTTGACTTGCCAGTAGCAACCAATGATTATCAATCACTATTACTTATTGATTCATTGATACCAATCACTATTACTTATTGATTTATTGAAGTCAGTCAATTGATTATTGCCAATTTCCAATAATTTAAAGTAAAGTAAATGAGAACAAACATTTATTTGATGAAAACCCATTGACATGCACTCAATTCATTTCTTATTATTGTTGTAAAAGCTATTATAATCCAAGTGTACTCTCAAGTGAATTGCACAGAAGTCAAGCAGCATTGAAAGCATAAATATTACTATGTATTAAGTTTGCCAAAGAGTAGATACTGCTGTGTGCTGAATTTTTCAGCTTTTTTCCTTGGTGTTCGAGTATCCATTTGGGCCGAACCAGCCATATGAACTGCCAGCCATCCTGGTCAGCCTTCAGCTTTCTGAAGCCATCAACTAGTTGGGTCTGATGCAATGACAGACTCAAAGGCCAATCAGAATCTATTTTCACAGCTACTCTTTGTTTTGATATAACCAGATGCTACACTTTATAATTTATGTGAAATTGTTAAACACATTGCATGTATTTTATTTTTATTTCTCACATTTTGAGTACACATGTTCAGAAAAACAGCTTTGTTTATACACCGAGATGTCTACACATGTCCAGCAATACAGTGATACTTTGTGATTTATTGAAATTAGTATATGACTGAGATGCTTAGCCAACTTCAAGCTATTAGCAAGGTATTTAGAACGTTTTGAGACTTAATCACAACAGTAGAACCCTTGAGTTGAACTATAACTATTTTGGGCAACCTAACTTAAATTTAACAACTCTCCAAAGCTAATTTTTCTTAAATATGGGCACACAGAATGTAAACAATGTAATTCTGGATCCCAGTAATCACAATTTACATTTAACTTTGCTATCAAAGTTTCCATTAACTGTCAGAAACCAAACTTGTCTGCTTAGATGAATCTTTTCTTGTCTTTAGAAGAAATAATAACCAATTTTAGAGTTCAACTCAACTTAGTGACATTCTATTGTGATGAAATGAGTGACTAGTGTAAACTTTTGAAAGAATGATCCCCCTGAAAACCCAGTAGCCATTAAGCTACTTAATATCAATGCAGTGGAACAAGTATGTCATATCCCAAGTAATAATAAACCACTTAGCCATTGCCCATTTTCTTTTGGAATTATTAAAGCATTTTATCGATACTAACACTAGGGAGAGATTTGCTGTCTCTTTCATCGCCACAAATCTCTTAGCCAGCCGGGGAGATGTCGCGGGTTCGCGTATTCTAAGGTATAGGGTATTGATTTGAAGCCTTTATTCAAACTCATCGTAGTTCCGATTCACATTCAGTTGGACCAGCGAGCCAGATCTCACGCTGCGCCAATGTTATCTTTTGTAACGAAGCACGGAAGTCTCAGGTTGAGCACGTATCCAGCCTCCGCTACCCACGCCTGTAACTTAGTACATAGCTTACGACCGCGTTATGCCAGTTTCTTATCGCAGGCTGCGCCTCACTGAAATTTCAGCAGCCTGTATACCGCAGCAGTTTCCCGACTGTGTGGGAGTGCTTACTAGAGGGAACCCACAGCATATGGAATAGCTTTGCGAAGCTTATGTCAGCCTGGAAACCACCACACTTTGCAGTCCCCACTACTCGTACTATAACTCCGCCCTTACCATCTCCACTTAGTCCTAGCGAGCCAATTAACATCACCTTTTATCCCCACCAGAATCCCTAATGAGTTTTCCTGTAAACTGGGAACACCTCGGACTCGGCAGTCCAACTTACACCTCGGACTCGGCAGTCCAACTTACACCATGGACTCGGCAGTCCAACTTCCACCACGGACTCGACAACATCCAAGAATATCCATCCATGGACGCACCGTTCAACACCATCACCTAACAGGTACTTAAGGCTTGCTTGATCCACTGCTTGCGTGTTCGTCTTCATAACAGTATGTCCACCGCTAGATAGGAATCTAATGCATTCGCCGACAGTCACTCATTTCGATAGGGTTTAATGTGCCTTGCCCTGTAATCAGTCTACCAATGTAATATTGTTATTCTGTCAACCAATCAGTATAGCGCAACGTCAGTAATAGTTCACCAATGAAGATCAATGAATATTAACCAATCAGCATAAGGTATTTCTAGTGACAAGTCATGCCTTTGATCAATGTAGCCAATAGTGTAACATGTACGCCGATCTGTCTTCAAGTGTAATAAACCAGTAGTCATTAACATGTGCTGTTGTCATTCCTAAGAGATAAGTCACCACTCCGTGAATAAAGATGTGTGATAATATTTATGTAAATGTTTAATGCTAATCAGTGAGATTACGCCGTTTCTATAGTTTCTCAGTAGCTAAGACTCAGTTACTTCCTTGGCAATATGCCTGCAGACTACTCTCTAAGGGGTAGGTAGGTGCCCAAGGCGAACAACCACAGCTTCCCTCTCTCCAGTCTGTCATATTAAGTGTGAAATTGAAAGGTTTCCGCTCGGCCGATCACACCCACGCGACAACGTGACCAGAGGTAAGAGAAGTCTAATTTTTATTTCGCTTTTTTGATTAAAAATAATCAACTTTTCTTTTAAAAATTGAAAAAAATTAGCTTCCTGAAGCATTAATCTACGAGAATGAGTTCAATGTGTAATATTTTTTTAATACTGTCAAATAACCTATTGTTTAGAAGTGATTACCGAGAACTGCTTATCAATGGTCGCATTGTTGATCAGTTGTTAACATTGGATCACCATTGTTTAGATTTAATGAACAAGCATTTTTCGACACTGGCAACAACGAAAACCAGAGAAAACATTTTGTAACTGTCTCATCGTGCGGCGTCCTAAGACTAGTTAAACAAGTGATGTCAACAAATCAGCTATTCAGATAATTTAGGTGAATAATTTATTTTATAAATACTAAAATGTTCTTGAATTTAGCTGACAGTACTCGTATTATTTATACTATATTTTATAGAGGCGTCAAAAAGTCTAGCACCGGTCTTGAAAGTAGACTTACAACTTACATTCATCAAATTCAGAACTTAATTTGAATGATGTGCAAAAATCCGTATTTGCGAAAATGATGTTTTATCATTATTTTTTAAAAAAAATTGAAATGGTTAAATTTTTGTCTTCAGCAAAAGTCACAATAGAGAATAAATGGTTAGATATATTTCATCATTTTCAAGAAAACCATGTTCCATACAATAATGCACTAAAAATAGTATAATACGGGTACTAGGAACTAATGCTGTGTGTGAACGCGTTTTTTCTACGGTAAATAAAGTGTTGACATTCACTCAAATGAGAAATATGTCAAAGAATAAAATACATAATTTTTAATGTATTATATTTGTTAATTGTACTTATGTTGAATTAAAAAATATATCAAAATACTATTTATGCATTAAATAAAAAAATTTGTTGCTCCATATAGACAAACTTTTTAATCAAGAGCCTTCCCCCCCTTCCCCGTCAATGGTGTCCCGCTTTACCAATGTTGAAATCTGGTCACTTTAGTGTAAGAGCATAATCATAGAGGGTAATAAGACAATTGGTGTGGGGAAAAACTGGCAGCTGGATACACGACCTTACAAAATGTATATGAGATATAAGGTAGAGATGAGTGGAGGGAAAGGGGGGGTGGGTGATTTTCAAGTAAGGACTTATTTGAGTCAAAAATTCTATTTGAAGAAGGCAACAATAAGTTTTGTCCAAGAAAACACGAAAAAAATAATTTTAGAAGGTAATTTTATGGTAACTAAACAATCCAGTGGCGTACCTAGGGTGGGGCAGGTAGGGCACGTGCCCTGGGCGCCACTGAAAGGGGGGCGCAAAATTGGCAAAAACCAGCAATTCATATTCAATCAATCCCTTGATACCCGCGCATGGCTGGTGAGATTTCGCGAACGAGCGAGAAGGAATGAGTAAACAGGGAATCGGAACACGATCGGAAAGTATATTGCGTGCTCTGTTCAGATGTCTTTGAATGGACCAATAGTAATGGCCCCGCACCCGCGCTGACAAATTTTGTTCTAAGGATATGAGACAAGCGATACTTTTTCCATTGCTTAATTGCTAATGACAGGATTGGTGTGGCGCAGCATTTGTGTGTTTTATTTGCATTACATGCGTCGCAAACGAGCCTGAAGCTACTTTATTTCCCAATCTCACAAGTACTCCTTGAGAAGGCCACTACTGGAAGTTCGACATATCCTAAGTAATTGCCTACATCATCATGTACAATGAAATACAAAGTATGCAACACTAATTCATCACAAGACGAGGAGGATATAACTTTAGATAATTCTGAGTGTGACGGAGTTTAGAGCAATGAGGTTACTGAAGAATTTGTAGAAATCATAGTATTTTAGTAGGAGAAAAAGTTGGTGGGGTGATATGGTAGATGATGTAGAAAACCCAATTACTGTCATACCAGAAGTAATTAAGCAGCATGATATTAGACTTCTACTCTTTGATAAGATAACTGGGAAATCAATTCTGTCAGATACTTTGAAAACAGAAATAATTAAAATGGGTTCAAAATATTTCCAAATACTGACAGTCGTTTCCTACCTACAAATAACCGTTTTATGAACTAAAGCTGGTTTAAGAATAAACTAGGAAATCGCGGTGCAGAAGTGACTTGCTCATGGCTGGTCTAATCCCTGTATCAAAAATCTGCTTTTTGCATCAGTTTTCTTATCTTTTCGCAATTAGATAGTCATCTTCATTAGAACACAAAGATATATTTACCTTCTGGAAAGCACCTGAAAGGCTCACTGCCCATGAAAATGGGAAGAATCATCGCCAGTGCTTCACCCAGGGGAAAGAAATGGAATGAAATTTTGCGACAACTGAAGGGATTATTGACGCTGAACTTCAAACCAAGATCAAAACAGAAAAATGAACAATGTATTAAAGAGAATAATCTTTCACGGCATCAAATTTCTTGCCACTGCAAATCTTCCATTACGAGGTCACAGAGAGTCACTTAGTACGTGCGATGGATCCGAATCCGATAATGGTGGTAACTTCTTTGGTTTAATAAAGTTCCTGGATATATATGACTCTACCATGAATAACCATTTAGCTCAGGTTAAAAATCATCATGGCACTACATCTTACTTTTTACCTCGTGTTCAAATTGAGTTCATTCATCTGATGGCGACCACTATTTGCCAAAGTTTATTGCTAAACATTTGCAATAAAGATACTATAGTCTCATGTCTGACTCTATTCCTGACCATGAACATCATGAACAGATGTCTGAAGTAGTGAGATACGTAAAAGTTGATTTTGAGAGGATATCAGTCCGCATTAGAGTCCTTTCTCGGTTTCATTCAGATGAGTAAAAAGAGAGCTTAGTTACTGAAATCCTTAAACAGCTAGAGAGAAGGCGGTATGGATGTAGAGGATTGTCGTTCACAATGTTATTACAGCCATCACATCAGCGCGCTGATGTGATGGCTGGGCACCGAACTAGTGTTCACGAAAGAATAAGCGAAAGTGATAATCTGCCGATATTTATGAATTGCGATAATCATTTACACAATTTGGTTGGTGTACATGCAGCCGAGCTTGCTACTATAATGTACACACTTTTCGGAACTATTTATGTATTCTATTCTCGTTCCACTAAGCATTGAGGAAAACTCAAGAACTCAGTGCATGTGGTTGTAAAATCAGTCTGAAACAAGATGGAGTGTAAGGGTTGAAGCAGTTAAGCCAGTTAAAAAATATCTTTAAGATATGCTGAAAGTTCTCCAAGACATGACAGACAATGGCAATCAAACTAGTGAAGGCGAGACTTCTATAAAATCGCATGTTGTCCTACGATTTAATTTAATTTAAATGCAATGGAGCACATGCTCCGGTGGCAATTTCACTACACACCCATCCTACCCCTATCCTACACCCACCTATATTTACCCTCTCAAATTTTAAATTTAAATTCTTTTAACGTTTTCGGTAAGTTATTCATCATTTCACTTGGTAACTCATTCCAATCCCTGACACTCTTACCTAAAAAAGAAAATATTCCCACAGCCTTGTGCCTGAAATCGAGTGCCAGCTTGTGGTCATGATCATCTTTTCCCTTCCATGCACTACTTTTCATACCTATTGCAATATCTTTCCATGCCTCATCGCCAGTATACGCCCTGTACACTCCCATGACCCTCCTCATCCTTCTCCTGTCTTGCAATGAATCCCATTCCAGCTCCTTTATCATATCTGTCACTGATTGCATTCTGAGATAATTTCCAGAAACAAATCTAGCAGCCCTTTTTTGCACCCTCTCCAATTCCGGTATTTGATACGCAAAATGTGGGTCCCCATACTAAACTATCATATTCGATCTATGGTCTGACCAAAGTTTTGTAACCCAATTCAATTACTTCTCTCGAGCATCCCCACATCACTCTCTCCAACAAGTGCAGAATTTTGAAACCTTTTTCTACCGGTTTTGTTCTATTGACCGTTTTCAAAAGTCGCTCGATGATCCTAGCATGAATTTTAATGATAGTTCCTTCAATATAAAAACCCTCCCAGACTATTTAATAATGAAAAAGAGAGGTTGGTTAATGATGCACTCAAGAAAGCTTTCAATCTTTGCCAGGATTGGGATGTAGTGATTGAAAGATGCTAAAGGCGAACAAAACGTATGGCTAGAGAGAGAGGGTGGAGTGCCGAGGAAGAAATCGAACGAGTTATGAATGGTTCGTGTTGTGTGTGAAATGAGCAAAAGGTCCAGTCGTCTCCATGAAATGTCGCCAGATTTGGATTTCTCCTAGATACGGCACTGACGATCACGACCGTTTAAAAAGAAATCTAAAGAATTTTGACACATCTGTGGTTATGACGATAACGGAGAACAGATACGAAGAAATATTGGATGTTCGAATGTTAATATCGACAAGAAAATACGTAGTCATATAATATCTAAATATCCTGAATTCTTTGTTGAGTACGGAGATGAGAGCCTCGTTCCGAATCTGTCATTTCAGTTCAGATTATGCTTAGGATTACAATATCCATCGCAAGTTGCGAGCTATGTTTCAGTAAGCTAAAACTAATACTTTCGTATTTTAGGGCTACAGTGGGTCAAGAAACCTTTGCTCAGTATAAAACGAGAAGAAACCGAATAAACATATTTCGAAAATGTTATTAATCTATTTGCTTCGCGGAAGGCTAGTAATGTGCAATTTTAAGTTTAAGGTTATGAAAAAATTTTGTTCTAAATGAGCAAAATAAAAGTGTTTACTAAGATTTACAATTATTTTATTCAGTGTATCTGTTTATTTTATATATAGATAGTTTACGAAAGGGCGCAAATTTGATGCTTGCCCTAGGCGCCATTTCCGATTGGTACGCCCTGAAACAATCAAAGCATTAAAATAGCTCAATATATCAATAACACATGACAAAATGCTAAGAAGAAATTTAATGATGAAAGTTAACAAGAAGCAAGCCGATATCCTAATGATATTCTTAATAACGGTGGCCTGTGACGTCGTAATCGGTGTGCCGAAAATAAGATGGCGTGTGACACTTCCGTTGTTCACCTGCGACTATGTGTCAGAATAGAGTTTGAGCTTTCGCGCCGGTTAGCGGTACATCCCAGAAATAGCCGTCGTGAAAATTGAGGTCAGCAGGGTTCTGGCCGCGGTCCGGATCCTTGCGCCAGACATTGGAAAACTGGATCACCGAATAACGGTATTTGGGCCAGGAACCTTATTATGACACTACTTTTGTCCATACTGTAATTCATTATTAATTATAAAAAAGTCAGGTCCACCATGTTTTATGACATAAGTCATAGCGTCTCGAGCATATTACTGCATATATCTGGGGCTAACGGTGAACATAGAGGGTAAGATTTCCAACTGTCCCACATTTTCAATATTATCATCACTGGCTATCGCATCCCGCAAATCAATGTATTTATCTGTTCGTAACTTGCTTTGATTTTGGCGAATGTAGAGCAGTTTTTCTGACTCTATGTTTGCATAAATATCATCAATAAAATGTTGAAATAATTGCCTACAGTTACGCGTAATTATGAGATAAGCATAAAACTATTGTGGGGGAAAGCGTTCGGACCGATGGTATACCAATAAAAGTATTTTCGGAATGCGCGGAAGAAATAAAACCATTTCTGTCAGATACGTTTCGTAAAACTTTAGAAGAAAGAAAAGTACCTTCTGACTGGAAAATAGCGCAGGTGATTCCCGTTTCAAGAAAAGGAATCGGAGACATCCTAGGAATTATCAACCCATATCTCTAACATCCAACGTTATGAAGTTTCTAGATGAAATGAGCTACTTAAAGAAAGCTAATACGGATTTCGGAAGAACAGATCGTGTGAAACGCAACTGGCACTATTTTCGCATGATGTAATAAAAGTTATCGATGCAGGATCACAAGTTGATGCAATTTTCTTGGATCCTCAGAAAGCTTTTGACTATGTACCACACAACCGACTTTTAGTGAAGATTTCAGCATACCGTATATCGGATGAGATTTGCGATGGATACGCGATTTTCTAACTGGTCGGTCACAATATGTCGTTGTTGACGGGGGAGCCTCTTCTAAGCTAGATGTTACTTCTGGCGTTCCTCAAGGAAGTTTAATAGGACCACTTCTTTTCTTGATTTTATAACTGATCTCGGTGACGACGTTAACTCAACATGCGATTGTTTGCTGATAATGCA
This sequence comes from Vandiemenella viatica, assembly GCA_031002005.1. Lineage (NCBI taxonomy): Eukaryota > Metazoa > Arthropoda > Insecta > Orthoptera > Morabidae > Vandiemenella > Vandiemenella viatica. The sequence goes on from JARYHS010006733.1 coordinate 25,996, forward strand.
CTTATCTGAATGGAAGTGAGGTGCTCTGACGGTTGCTTAAAAATTCAGGGTGATCATGATGTTATTTCGGAATGGTGCCATAAATGGCAGCTTTCATTTAACGGCACAATGTGCACAACAATGCAAATAAGTAATAAAGAGTTCCCGTTTACTCACGAGCACAAATTTGATAATTCATTTGTTAACATGGTGGATTAACTGATGTATCCAGGCGTAACAGTACAAAGCAACATGAAACAGGACGTGCACATAACTTCCGTCGTAGTCAAAGCAAATTATAAACTACGTTTCATAGGTCGTATTTTGAGAAGTTGTAATGCTCATACAAAGGAAATTTGGGATTCGTATCTCAATGGATTGATTGACATATTAGACAAAGAACAGAAGAGAGCCGCTCGATTTGTGACTGCTAGTTACAGTCCTTACGTAATTGTCACAGAGCTGATGCGTGGATTGGGCTGAGATTGTTTGGCAGACAGACGTCGTCGTTTTCATTAGAAGTAAACATGTGAAAATCTGTAATTTACGAGTGGAATGGCATAGTTCTTCCGCCAACCTATTTAGGTCGCAATGACAGTAGGGATAAGATTATAGAAGTAAGTTGCCGTACAGATGCTTTTATGTGTTCTTTCTTTCGTCCTTCTATTCGGGATGGGAATGCAAAGAATTGGGAATGGTGCTTAGCACCCTCTGCCACCCACAGTAATTGTGAACTGCAGAGTATAGATGTAGATGTAACTTTTTTATCTGTCGTTTTAATCGTTTTTGTGTTAACTTTTCTGTTATATGTACAATTTTATTAGTAAAAGTCGAAGATAGGATCAGAGATAACAATTATTCTCCTTTACACTTATCATTTTTTATCTTTGTATTTTTACATTTAACACTACACTATTGAGTTTTTAATTTTGCTTTTATATGCATAGCTTTATTTATAAAAGTCAACTGATATATTTTTTCATTTGAGACATCATTATTCACTTTTTAAGTTTTCTGTGATTTAAACAGTCAAAAGACAAAGATAAGATTCCAGATCCACATTGGAATTTTAATCTTTATATTTTTAGTTTCCATATGTCACTTTTTAATTTTTCTTCTATACGCACGCTCTTATTTATAAAATTCAACTTATGCATCGCATCATGCTTCGCTTTAAACCAGGGGTGGCCAACCCAAATGATCACGTGGGGCACTTTGGAAATGCATCATGATTCCACTAGCCGCATATGAAATTATATATCCCTATATTATATTTTTTTGAAGTAAAAAAAAATTTGAAACTTAATGAGTTATTATTGTTGTGTTTACTATTATCCTTACATTTGAACATAGATAATATAATAACAATGATGCTAAAGGCACATTTTAAAGAAAGATATAACTCTAAAACTGATAAATTGTGAAAATATGGATGGACAAATTATTTATTTTTAATACATTCGTTTTCAATACTTTGGCCATTATAAAATAAATATATTTTCTAAAAGTGTGACGAATCTCGCGGGCCGGAAAATTAATCAGGGTGGGCCGCGTGTTGGCCACCCCTGCATTATATAGTTATACGTACACTTTTATCTATAAAAGTCAAAGATACGACTCGAAATCACGAATATTCCCTGTTACACATTGGATTTTTTTGTCTTTATATATTACCTTTTCAAACTTAACCACTAATTTTTTTTTACTTTTTCAGCCACACTAACATCAGTGCTCTGCGCTACAAAATTCAAAACAATATTTAAAACATTTTCTTTGAATTAAGACACTGTTCTACGCCGAACATTTCCAAATATAGAGACACGTTTAATTCTAAATATATACCAATTTCAACCACCATGTTTCCCACACACCCACATCTACCAACACGCAACCTCAATGGCACACTATGCGATGCTTCAAGCCAACACAAACACCAGTAGTCAGAGCAAGGAAGCTGTGGCAGCAAGCTAAAATATAGAGACACACACATGTTAGTCGAAATAAGATAATGCCACATTTAACCACCATATCTCTGACACCCCCATAGCTACTGCCATATAACCACCATAGTGCTTGATGGTAGCTCAGACACAACTGTCACACAAACTCCCGTCGTCTGCACTAGATAGTTGGAGCTCCAGAGTGAAATATAGTGACACATACGTCTTTGGTAGAAATATTAAAGTGCCCCAGATCGATCTCTTTAAACCACTACAACCCCCCCCCCCTCAATAGCTACCAACATCTAACCAGCAAGGTGCACGATGAGAGCCTCGATGCTGTTACCACACAAAAACGCCAGTCATATGCGCTATGTAGTTCAGGCAACATAGTGAAATATATGGTCACACATGTCTTTGGTCGAAATACGAAAATATCCTTGATCGGCTAATTTCTAACACCATATCTCACACACTATCACAGCTACCGAAATTCGGCCAACGTTTTGATCGATGGCTGACTCTGTGCTACTACCAAACACAACCACCAGTGATCTGCACTAGATAGTTTTGACTGAAAAGTGATACACCATGACACATATGTCTTTGGTAGAAATATGAAAGAACCGCAGGTCGTCCAATTTCTGCCACCATATCTCCAACACCTCCGTTGCTACCAACATCTAACCTCCACAGTACACGACAAGAGACACGATACCACTACCACACACAAACACCAATGATCTACGTTCTGTGGTTGTGGCAGCAAAGTGACATATACGGAGACATATGTCTTTGGTCGAAATACGAAAATATCCTTGATCGGCCATTTTCAACCACCATATCTCCCACACTCCCACAGTTACAAAAATTCTGGTAACGTTGTGCACCATAGGAAACTCGGTGCTACTTCCATACACAAACGCCAGTGATCTGTGATAGGTAGTGGCGGCTGAAAAGTGAAATATAGGGAAACACACGTCTATTGTGTATCATATATATTATTTCTATTAGGTATTTTTGTCACAAGCCATTATCTCGCTTCATACTTAACCAAAATCAATGAATGAGGGATCATTTTAATGCTTATGATCTCCACTTTGGTCACATCATATTTTAAGAAATGATTATGTTTGTAATTCAACTCTTAAAGCGCAAAAATGTCAATATTTTAAAAATGCTTTTTTTGTGTTACGAGTCATTTACCTTCCTGCATACCTATCTGAAATCGTTTATTGAAGTATCATTTTAAAGACTAAGATCTTCGCTTTGGTGACATCGTATTATATTAAGACAGGAATTTTTCGTAATTCGACCCTTATAGGGCAAAAGTATCTCCCTTCTATCTAACTGATATAAATAAACGAGGTATAAAATAAAAGATTAAGGTCTCCGCTGTGGTCACATTATATTTTTAAAAAGAAATTTTTCGCAATTCGACCCTTAAAGGGCAAAATATCAATATTTCTAAAATGCGTTTTTTATGTATCGAACCATTTCTCTCTCTGGACATCTAATTTAAATCGATAAACGAAGTAGGACTATGAAGAGTAATGTCTCAGCTTTGGTGATGCAACATATTGAGAAAGAATTTGTTTGGAATTCAGCCCTTAAAGGGGAAAAGTATCAATGGTTCTACAACACATTTTTGTGTCACGAGTCATTTATCTCCCATCATATCCAATGGAAATTGATAAATGAGGTATCGTTTAAAATATTATTCGCTTTTGTCACATCATATTTTAAGAAAGAACTTTCTTCAAATTCAACCTTTAAGGGGCAAAAATATCATAATTTCTAAAAACTTTTTTTCTTACCTCTCTTGATGCCTAACCAAAATCAATAAATGAGGTATCATTTTAAAGACCAACATGTTCGCTTTGGTCACACCATATTTTGTAAAAGGAATGATTTTTTTGGAATTCGACCCTTAATGAGCAAAAGTATCAACATTATTTATACAACGTGATTATTTTTAATTATCTAACTACCGAAATCGATACATGACATATCGTTTTAAAGATTAAGGTCTCCAATTGGGTAAAATCATAAATTGAGAAAGAATTTTTTGGAAATTGATGCTTGAAGTGGTGGTGCGTATGAGACAGTACAGACCCAAGTCCCTAGATTGCAGCAGCTGGTATCACAGAGATGACAATAAACTTTTTTTTTACAATAATTAGATTTTCGGATATTTTTTTCTGATATGAAAACATTTTTATTTTGCTATACAATTCCAACATAAACATTTTTTTCACACAGCAACATATATCATAGAGATGTTAATATGTTGTGTGCATTTTGTTCAGGTTGGTTGTATTCTGTTAAGATCAGTGACCGTTTGTTGTACATACAATGTGTTTTAAATTTTCCTAACCGTTTCGTAATGGTGTAAATATTTTGATGAGTAACTATTACACTAAACAAATAAATATTTGCTACAAAAGTGCGGTTCTACTTTTCATTATATTACAAGCATTCAACCTCACTATTCGTCGTATTTTACGAGCGAAATTTTTGCATGGGTCGTCTAGTATACATATGTATGTATATCCACAAGATAAGAATGTTAATCATGAATAGACATAGGTTTTGAGGTTATTAATGAGGGATAATTGAGTTTTATATTCTCAACGATCCTACTACATTTAATTTGTGACACTTTTGAGGGGGTAATTAATGTTCAATTATTATTTCCCGATATTCTGCAATATATCAAGCTCACAGGACAATTGTATGGAAGCTTATGGAGTTGCATTCTTTGAGAGGTTTCTTTTGCCACAAGAATCAGATACCATCCTAGAGTACTATATTTTGACCAGAGCAACAAGACGATACATTTCTTCTGTTTATTTCGTCCATCTCTTATATTTTCATACATCCATTTATCTTCACCCTAAATCTTGCAACATTAAAAACTCTAAAAAATGTTTGTTCTTAAAAGCATAAAAATCTGTCGCAAAAGCTATTATATCGTGAAGACAGATAAATTAATATTTTCATACAGTTTTCAGTTTTTATAATAATAAAAGAAATGCCATATCATTCTTCAAATTACATAAATCCGTTTTTTACCACAGCAGCTATAATATTTATTATATATCCACAAAAATTGAGTTGCAGTGTTACTGAGAGTACTCCCCTTTCAGTTACAAAAGCAGGGAACAAGGGGTGCCCGCCATTTGTAAAAAAAAAAAAAAAAAAAAAAAAAAAAAACATATTCAATTCATATCGTGTGTGATAAAAGATTTTGGAGAGAGGTGTAACGCGGCAAAGCAATAACATGCGTTTCTTCTCCGCTGTTGAGAAAAACTGGCATTGAAATATTCAGTTGTGTTCAAATACTACTTTCTATGTCACAAAGATCTTAAAGGGAGGCGTGGGGCAGCGAGCAAGCTCTCTGCCTCATAAGCTCGTCGGCGCCGGGCTGAATCTCGCTACTGGCAACTTCTTTTTTATTTATTCAAATGTATATATACAGATAATTCACAGCAATCAGTTTCAATAATTATGTACATATTAAGGTTTTATCTGCCGTTTGATGAGAAAAAAAAATCGACGCTTTCGAACTTAATTATGATGTTTCCAAACAAAGTTACTTACATTTCAAAAACAGAAATGTTTTCTGTAGCTGGTATATAATATAAATAGCGCTACCCTACCGTCCCAGCTGAAGGACCGATATTCATTCCCACATAAGGGAATGGGATGGTCGAAAAGAGACGCCCTATAAGGGCGCAGTTGCCTGCTAACTTCGAAAGAAGTTAGAAGCGCTCACTAGCACAACTTATAACAGAGTTTAAAATCAGTGTACACAATAATTGAAAGTATCTGCCGGAAATTATCTGCATACACATTTAAATTAATGAATAAGTTGCCAGTAGCGAGGTTAGATCCGGCGACATCATGCTTATGACGTAAAAAGTTTGCTTGCTAGGCCACGCACTCAGAGAAATATCCCTCATCTAGTAATTATTTGAACGCAACGGATTATTTCAATCCCAAGTTCCTCCACAACGCCAAAGAAGCGCAGGTTACGGCTGTGCCATATTGCACCTCTTGCCATGAGCTTTTATTACACACACGTACAACTGAGGACCTCTCTTCATAAATCAAAGCATGCTTTGACAAAAACTAAAAATTTGAACAAGTGACGCGACTGGATAGAACACGTATTTTTAACTGGTCACAAACAAAGTAAAATACAATATTATCTGTGTGTAATTTGTAACAAGTTTTGAAATACTGTAATCACGAGGTTCATGTGAACAGTTCGTCATTAATTCAGTTTTACTGTGTGCTAATTTTCTTGCTAATGTATTAAGACTATTAGAACCCGCAGTTCTTATAGATCCGATGGGGTGACATGGCGAACAGATATTAATTATTGTGTCTCGCCTTGCGGTATACAATATGACCTAAACGTCCATCGCCACATTTGTGAACCAAGACATCGAGAAATGGCAGTTGTCAATTTTCTTCCACTTCCATGGTGAATTGGAATCTTGGATGGACCATATTTAGGTGGTGTAAGAACTCGTGCAAATTTTTCTTACCGTGAGCCCAGGTGACAAGGTGTCATCAATGTACCTGATCAGCTTTGTAGGTTTTAGGCACGCATTGCTAAGCACCTCCGTTTCGCATGTTTCCATAGATATGTTGGCGGCTACAGGTGAAAGTGGCGAGCCCATGGCTGCACCTTCAACTAGATCATAAAGTTTACCACCGTATTGTTACTCACTTTAAGAACTAAACAACGAGGCAAGCCCCGAAAAATCTATTAATTATATTTGAACAAATAATTTCTTTATCCAGTGACTATGTAACAATTGTAAAATGAATGATGTAGCCTTCCCGGGAGACTAGCCGAGTAATTAAGGTGTTTCCACATGATATTTCAGCGATCTGAAACTCCGTCGCCATCTTCACCAGAAGATGGCGACGGATTACTTGGCTAGTCTCCCGAGATGACTATATCAATTCTCAAGGCCCAGAAAAACTTCGTTCTTATGTAATTGGAAAAGTGTAATAAAGCCCATTGATGTCCCTTATCTCCACATTAAAAAACTTCCACCAAAACCTAGAAGTTTCTACGAAACAGAATGCTTGCGAAACATAGTTAAGATGTGTTTTTATTCTATGTTAGCAATTGAGTTATTGCTAGTTGAACTTCTACATCTACATATATACTCTGCAATTCACAACATTGTGGGTGGCAGAGGGTGCTCAGCGCCAAAGCTATTTTTTTTTTTTTTTTGTGCATTCCAATCCCTAATCGTACGAGGGAAAAAAGAATTCATATAAGAATCAGTCCGGCAACTTATTTCTCTAATTTTATCTTTCCTGTCCTTCCGACTCAAATAGGTTGGTGGAAGAAGTATTTCACTACACTCTAAAGTGAAAGTGGGAGTACGCATGTTTACCAATAAGTTTAAACGAAACTTGTGTCGTCTATCTACCAGAGACTCCCAACCTACTCTACTAATCAGGTCTGTGACGCTTTCATAAGGAATGTAGCAAGCGGTTACGAATCGAGCGGCTCTTCTCTGTACTTTCTCTATACTTTCAATCAACCCCTTACGAAACGGGTCCCAAATGGCACAACAGTAGTCCAAATGTGGACGCACAAGAGATCTGTACGCTATCTCCTTTGTTTGTTCATTACAATTTTTCAAGATTCGACCTATAAATCGCAGCCTAGAATTTGCTCTACCTACTAACGAATTAATGTGTAAGTCCCATTTCATGTTCCTTTGCACTGTTACTCCCAAATATTTTATAGAATCGACCATATCAATAACGGTATTGTTTAACTCTTATTTCTGAACAATTGGATTCTTTTTGTTAGTTATGCTCATTATCTTGCACTTTTTACAATTTAGAGTAAGTTGCCACTCAGCGCAACAAGCCAAAATAACATCCAGATCGCGCTGAATTTCTAAGCAATCGGCCAAATTTCTTACTTCCCTATAAATAACCGCTTCATCAGCAAACAATCTAAAAAGGCTTTTCACCTTGTCTCCGAGATCGTTTATAAAAATTAAGAAAAGAAGTGGTCCTATTACACTTCCTTGAGGTACACCCGATGTAACATCTAGATTAGAAGAAATTTCTCCTTCAACGACGACATACTGCGACCGACCTGTTAGAAAATCCTTGATCCATTCACAAAGCTGATCCGATATACCGTACGCTCGAAGCTTCGGTAAAAGGCGGTTGTGTGCCACAGAGTCAAAGGCTTTCTGGAAATCTAAAAAAATTGCATCTACTTGTGAACCTGCACCGATAACTTTCATTACGTCGTGTGTAAATAGGGCCAGCTGTGTTTCAGATGATCTTTTCTTCCGAAATCCGTGTTGATTTGTAGTAAGCAAATTATTATCATCTAGAAAATTCATAATGTTCGAGCATATAACATGCTCCATAACTCTACTACAAACAGATGTTATAGATATGGGACGATAGTTTCCAGGATCACTTCGATCACCTTTTTTGAAAATTGGAGTTACTTGCGCGATTTTCCAGTCTGAAGGTACTTTTCGCTCTTCTAATGATTTACTGAATATATCAGACAGAAATGGCCCGATTTCCGCCGCATACTCTGAAAATACTCTTACTGGAATTCCATCCGGGCCCGGTGCTTTCCCCCACTTCAGGAGCTCTAATTGCTTAATGATACCTGCAGTATCTATTCGTAATGATTCCATCACCGACTCGCCACGGCGTGGGAAAACGGGAATACTATCCTTATGTTCATTTGTAAATGAATTTTTGAATACAGTATTTAGTACGTTAGCTTTATCGCGGCTTTCATTAACCTCGGAACCTTCACGAATTAGTGCTGGAATATTGCTGTTGGTGCAATTAACTTTTCGTACAAACGACCAAAATTTCTTTGGGTTTTCTGTGAGACTCTTAGAGAGAGAGTTGGAGTGAAATATTGTAGACGTTCTGTCACGGGAATCAGTGTTAACATAAGGAACTATAATTAGCTTTGATTTCGACCGATTTAAATGAGACGTCTTGAATGTTTTACTGCTATTAAGCTATCGCAGACCGAAAAGATCCGCAGTTTATAGAATGGTTTTGAGCATTTTACATGGTTTCCCCAAATTACTTCAGGCGAATGCCGAGATGCTTCCTTCAGGTCATGGCCAAATTTCTTACCATCCCTTAATCTGGATAGATGGTTGATTTGTATCTTAATATTAAAACATTGACTACATTCCGTTATATAATTTGTAATAAAAATTATGAGGCTAACATAAACAGAGAATTGTGCAATAAACAACATAAGCAAAGACTTTATTAAGAAACTGAACAATAAAATACTATGAAAAACACAATTCTGTAGTGCTGGAAATCTTTTACTCCTTAATCCAAAGTCTAAACATTGTCGACGGAAATCGAAATTCCAGTCGAACATGAGAATTGCAACGAGGAAAGAAATTGCATAAAGGAATATATATAGAGTGTGCTTTAACTTTGACCGTCAATAAGCTTAGCATAGTTTATCAATAAAATTATTCCATTGTTTTCCGCTCAACCACATATGTAATACGTCGTTCTCTTACTAAGGTATTTGTAAATCTCTGTTCCCTTGTGTTTTTAATCTTATTTCCTATCCAGTTGACACCTGGTAAGTTCAAATCCCCACCAATAATAACCATTCTATGTTTACTTCTGAACTATGAATATTAATTAATTTTCTCCACAAGAGCCTCATCTTTATCATTTATTTTTCCGCTTCGGTATGCAGCCAACACCCTGATTTTTTCTTTTTAATTTCCCCAGACGTCTACCCCAAGTAACTCGTTGTCATGATATCTAAACACCAATTAACTGTAGTAGTCTTTGGTAATCAGTATGAATACCCCTCCACCAACTGCTCTTCTATATCTCCGGTACACTCTGTAGTCTTCAGGAAAAACCTCATTGTCTAGTACTACTTCCTTTAACCAAGACTACTCCTATAATCACTTGTAGTTGATTTACTAGACCGTAACCCCCACCCTACTTCCCTACAGACAGACAGACAGAATTAACAATCACAGACCAAACTTGTTAATAATTCAAGAGAACTACCAAATACACAAAGGTAAATATCTTGGAATTACTTTTGATAACTAACTTAACTGGGCAGGACACATAGGACAGGTGGTAGGAAAAGGTTTCAAAGTTCTGCACTTGTTGGAGAGAGTGATGAGGGGATGTACGAGAGAAGTCAAGGAATTGGGTTACAAAACTTTGGTCAGACCATTGCTCGAATATGGTAGTGTAGTATAGGACCCTCATTTTACATATCAAATACAGGAGTTGGAGAGGGTGCAAAAAAGGGCTGCTAGATTTGGTTCTGGAAATTATCGCAGAATGCAATCATTGACGGATATGATAAAGGAGCTGGAATGGGATTCATTGCAAGACAGGAGGAGAATGAGGAGGGTCATATGCTGGCGATGAGGCATGGAAAGATATTGCAATAGGTATGAAAAGTAGTGCATGGAAGGAAAAAAATGACCATGACCACAAGCTGGCACTCGATTTCAGGCACAAGGGTGTAGGAAGATTCTCTTTTTTAGGTAATGGTGTCAGGGGTGGTAATGAGTTACCAAGAGAAATGATGAATAATTTACCGAAAACTTTGAAAGAATTTAATGATAAAATTTGCAGAGGGCAAATGTAGGTAGGTGCACGATAGGGGGAAGATGGGTGTGTAGGGAAATTGCCACCGGAGCCTGTGCTCCATTGAAATTAAATTAAATTAAAAGCCATAGGTATGCGAAAATCACTATTGAATGAATTCACCAATTTAACCAATAAATAATGTTTAACTCACTAAAAATAAACAATATACAAGGAAACTAATACAAACTGTTGAACTCAATTAAAAGCAAAAACAAAAAACAAATAAACCCACCACACACATACACACAAAACAGCTGATGAAAACAGAGAAATAATTTAATAGAGCAACACTTTCTCATGAGGTTCCTGGCACGGTTTTCCCCATGACGTCATTTACAACCCTCCCCTCCCCTCCAGGCCCCGGAGTGCCGCCGCGAGATGGCAGCACAATCCTCAATCTGTGTATGACGTCATAGCCCACCCATCGCACCAGTCAGTTCCCGGCCGACACTCGTCAAGCGCAGTTCACTATGGCCAGTATGGTGCTCCTGTTTTCAGCAAGCTACAAGTTAAACAGCAGTGACACCAAGCGGCTCTCTGTTGGTTTGTCACCTAAACTGGGATTTAATCCAGTAGTTGTACTCGAAAAAGTTGGGTACACTAAAGTCACTCTCACACATGAAGAGTGGGATTTGCTGAGAACACGGATCCATACAATTGGTCGCTTCTTCAACAACGGTGAACATCTCCAAACGAGTGTATTACTTGGCGACGACACCATCTCATCCCGAGCAGTGTCTGGAGCGAAAACTATATAGTTTTTCAACAATGCTGTGCCTGCCTATGGTGTGTTTGTTGGCGAATCAACTTGGAGCATCTTGGTCGACACAATCCCCGCAGTGAGCAGAACCATCAACACCATGAAGTCCTGGAGTTATCAAGCTAGTAAGTACTACAACGAATTTGTGAACACGTTATCAGTGAAAGTGAATAGTGAATATCCCCGTTGTTCTGTGCAGGATCTGATAGATATGCATTTTGAAAATGTACATGTCAATGAGGTGTCATACAACCCTCGTTCAACACTAGACTATGAATGTTTAAAGCTAGAAATAAAGGCATATAAAAAACTGGTTGTGTATGATGATGTTAAGCGCAAAGTTGAACAAGATATAAAAGGAACTGACGTATTTAACAGAATTTGGTGGTGATGACGTATGTGGTCATAATTAGTGACGCCACCTATCCCTCAGTCCATAGTTCTACAATTGACTTTGTGCATACAAAAATTTGAATGTACTTAATGATGTATGCAGAATTGTAAACAGTGAAGAATAAAATCATTTTACCAGATTTTTCTTTTGTCATTTCACCTATCCTAATTAAATAATTAGATACAATTTTTTTAAATACTTTATTTCGCCCACCAATTGGCGATTAAAAATACATTTTCAATTGCACACATATTATTACAAAATATATGTAAGTTAAAAGTTTTCTCAAATTATTTTTCTTGAGTTCACGTAGTGGTGGACATCCTAAATCTTCCCCGTAAAGGTATCTGATATGCAAATGGAGACATTACCGGCGTATTGATTCAATGAAAGTTTCACGGGAGTCCAGCCGGATGGAGTCATAAAACGACGACGTTTCGACAACCTGCTCGGTTATCTTCATCAGGCCTATTTAGATGTTGCTTCTAGGAAAACACAAACACACTGACTTCGCTGTCACTTCCTTCGCTGCCGCCGAAATTCAAATGTCGTGTATAGAGGGTTGCCAGGACGCCCAATCAGCGCGCTGGAACTGGGGGTATCAGCGTTGCGGACTGTGTATGGAGCCAAAACGGTCACCCATCCAAGCGCTGACCAGCTCACCGTTGCTTAACCGCAGCAACCTCGCCGCAGCAGCCACGCCAATTTACTGCCTATTAATTTCCGGCAGAGGGTTTTGAAGGCTTTGTCGATAGACATTTCCTCCAAGTTTGTTAGGTGAGTCACATCCTGGCTGTAGGTGTGTCTGTTGTTTTGGCGTTATTACTTGTCTATCGTAGATTCTGTGTGTCTAATGGTTCGTGATGAGAGCAATGGGTCCGACATAGGGTCCTAGCCCAGTTGGATAACTCCCCAGCTCTTATATTAGTGGGTTTGCAGAGTTTTGCGCTAATTTGTAAAACTTGATAGCGAGTTCTTTGAATCTATGTCTCAGGGTTTGGAGACATGTAGCTTCATGTATGGCATTAGTGGGGAACCTGCTGTCTACGTGCAGGGCTCTCTTTAGTGCTCTATTTTGCACAGTCTGTAGACGATGCAGATGAGTGTTGGCAGCATAACCCCATACAGGGCAGGCATATTCAAATATTGGCCTGATCAGGGAGCTGTAGATCCGCACGCCCGTGGACGCAGGTAGCTTGCTGTCCTTATTGATAAGCGGGTACAGTGCTTGCAGCCTTGCGCTGGCACGTCGTCAAACAGACAGACGTCAATAACTGGGAAAGTGGTGGTCCCAGATTGCGGGGAAGGTTGTGCGCAGGAGCGCATCTCCTTCCAGTTTGCTAGTTTGGTTGACATGTTTGGTGTATCATAAGCAGGTTGTTCCTACCCGGTGTGATATTTCTTTATTGGTGGTTAAGTATTTTCTTTTTCCACCTTAATCTGTCATGATAGGTGGGTTCAGCTCCCAATGCTGAGATCAAAGGGTTACTTGATTTCTGCGCATTTTCGTAGAACTGCGTAGCCAGTTGTTGGAATCTGACTCGAAGTTTGGGCAAATCACTCAGTCGATGAAGGTGATCTGTCCTCGTGACCCTGGGTAGGTGATGAGCGAATCTAATGGCTCTGTTTTGGATCGTTTGTAGTAGCTTAAGGTATGCGTGCGCCGTGTTGCCCCACCCAACCGCAGCGTACTCCAATATAGGTCTAACTAGGGCGGTGTATAGGCGGATTCCAAGGTCCGGTCTTAGTTTAGATGAAGGATTCAGAACTGGGTAGAGTGAACTTAGTCTCCCAGATGCTTTGGCACGAACGTTGGTGACGTGAGGTTTCCACGTCATTCCCCTATCAAGTTTGACACCTAGGTAAGTTGCCGTCCTCGTCCAGGTTATGTGTTCGCCGAAGAGCACTAAAGGAGGTAACTGAGGAACCTTCTTCCTGGTAATGATAATTGCCTGGCTTTTGGAAGCGTTGTAGGCAAGCCTCCATTTAGTGCCGCATTGCTGGATATTGTCGCAGGCCTGCTGTAGCCTTCTGCGTTGGAGGTGACATTCAGGCTCTTCGCATAATAGGCGGTGTAATCAGCATATAACGCTTTCTTTACGCGAACTGTGGATGGAGTATCCACAGTGTACAAGCTGTACAGGACTGGGCCAATAACTGACCCTTGTGGGACACCCGCGGAGATGTTCTTTATTGCTGAGATGCCACCGTCCATCATAACTCTGAAAGTCCTTCCCTCAAGGTAGTTTTTCAGAAGCTTAACATGAGAGAGTGGTACTCCCTGTGTGAGCAGTTTGTATATGAGACCCTGATGCCAGACGGAATCAAAGGCACGGCTGACATCAAGCAGCACTGCGCCGAAATATTCCCGACGTTCGAAGGCAGAGAAGGCCTCTTCTGTGAGACGGAGCAGTTGTTGGGGTATTGAGTGATGTCTGCGAAACCCGAACTGTTCATCAGGCAACAGCCCCTCACTGTCGATGACGGCGCGTAGTCTCTTGAGATAGAGTTGCTCGAAGACTTTGGAAAGAGTCGGCAGAAGACTAATTGGCCTGTAGGACTTGGGGGATCTGTCCTTGCCCACCTTCGGAATGGGTATGATGTCAGCATGCTTCCAAGTAGTTGGATATTCACCCATTAGGAGAATTTGATTGAAGGCGTCTGTTACAAACTGAACGGCGATTGGGGGCAGTTGACGAAGGATACCTCCGCCGATGCCATCGTGTCCTGCAGCTCTTTTTACAATGAGACTCGAGAGCATAGACGCAACCTCTTGTGTAGTTATCTCGTCAATGCGATCCTCTTCTGGGGGGGACGGCTTCAAGGAATCACCGCAGTCTTTCTTCCAACAGACGAATATGGTCGTCGTCTTTAGGCTCATTGACTGGCTGAAAATTTGCCTCGAAGTTTACGGCAAGAGCTTCTGCCTTTTCTTCAGGCTCACAGACGTAGTTATTTCCGACCACCAGGGGCGGGATTTTATACCTCCTCCGGAGTAGGGCCTTCGTCGTGCGCCAGGCGGACCCATCCTCTACGTCCAAGGTGGAGATGAAGTTGGACCATTCCGAGATCTTGTGCTTGTCCACTTTAGCCTTAATTTCTCTCTGCATGCGATTTATTATTCTCTTAGTGGCTGCATCACGTGTGACGTGCCACTCCCTAGTCAGTTGATTTTTGATGATTATAGCCTCTCTGATTTCCGGAGGGAGTTGCCTCGAACGGATCGGCTGTTTGCGTCTCGGCCGGGTGGCCGCATCTGCAGCCTCATTGATCCAATCCGCCAAGTTGGCCATAGCGGTGGAAGGGCCGGATACAGCCGGTGGCGGTGCCTCTTCTATGCGCTGAGAGAGGAAATCTTTGAAAGAGTACCAGTCTATGTAGTTGAGATTCCTGCGTAGTTTGTCGGCTCGTGGAGTGACGTCTGCAGCCACGTAGAACAAAACAGGAATGTGGTCTGAAGATAAGGCAGTTTTTGTGACCACAGCTATGTTATGTTGCAATCCTCTCGTGATTGCAATGTCTAAGACATCAGGCAGTCCGTGTCCGTAAATGGAGGGTTCAGTTGGACCCCAGGTAACGGCATCGTTGTTTTCGACAACTCGCAGGAGCTACCGGCCGTTCATGTTGGTGACGCGAGAGTTCCAAACAGCATGCTTGGCATTAAGATCTCTCGCAATGAAAACATTACCGCGCAGACGAAGGAGGGCCGAGAAGTCCGCTTCATGTTGACGGCCTCTTGGATGTCTGTAAGCTGCCACAAATAGTACTCTCCCTCGGGAAGTCTCGACGGCGACACCAGTAGCTTCAATGGTCTCCAAAGGTGGCAGATTTATCTGGTAGTGTTTTATGGTGTTCTTGACGTATACAGCGGTACCACCTCCCACTGCAGGTCGATCATGCCTGTAACAAGAGTAGTTGGGTGCGGCGGCTTTCACCCCCAGCTTGAGGTGCGTTTCATTTACGAGGCAGACGTCTATCCCCTCGTCGCGTAGAAATTCTTTAAACTCGCCCAACTGTCGCCAGAGGCCATTGGCATTCCATGAGCATATGGTGAGATCCTCAATGGCGTTAGCCATCATGTTCCATGTTTGCTTGTTGGACGGCAATTACTGTCAACTTGACTGCCTCAGCGGTTTGTTTTGGTAGGTCGGAGATTTGCTTGTGGAGATCTTGGACGAGAGTGGTGACCGTCTGTAGCAGAGACAGCACCATGTTCATGAGCACCGCAGTGTCGACCTGAGGGTTGTCCTTATCGGGAGGACGGCAATTCGGCTCGTCCGCTTTCTGCCCGTCGGTTTTTTTTTTTTTTTTTTTTTTTGTGTGTCGTGTGCCTCAGCGGCTGTGTAATTTGACCCCACTACCATTGGTAGTTTTGTCAGGGTTTTCAGGTTAGGGCTGGTTTTGGGGACACTATTTATACACTTTAGGGGGAAAAACCATGACTGTGGTCATCATAGATGACCTTGGTGAAAAAACCCCACTGATGTTCGTATGGTTGCATTGCATTAAATTGGATTGTAGATTATACTGAGCGGTACCTTATATTTGTGCCAGGTTCTTGGCATTACTGTGCCCAGGGTGGCGAAGCGGTCAATTTGATTTCTTCTTGCATCTATATTTTGTAGGAATTTGTTTGTTATATTATAAATTTGTGTGTTAATTCTTTCTGTGTTAGTTGCCAAATGGATGTGGTCCGTTGATGAGTAAGGTGGTGCGTTTAGAATCATTCTGAGACATTTGTTTTGTAGTTTTTGGACGTTGGAGATATTTGTGTTACTAGCTGTTCCCCATATCTGAGCCGGAGTTTAGTTGTCACACTTAGGTTTTTGCTGCATAGTACCGGAGCGAGGTTGGATGCAATAGCCAGGCCTTTCCTTCTCCGGTCTAGTATATGGTCTCTGTAGAGTAATTTCTTGTCCAGTATGACCCCCAGGTACCGATGTTGTTGTACCCAGGCTATTTCTTGCCCCATTACGGATAGTCGGCCTGGTAGCATGGGCCTCTTTTTTGTAAAATAGATACCTGCACACTTAGTGGCATTGATTTTAATCTTGTTTTTCCGGCACCAATCTGTAAAGGTATCTATGCCTCTCTGGAGTTGATTGATATTTAGGTCGTGTCTGTTTCCTGCGGAGTGCAGCATGGTGTCGTCGACAAACTGTGACTTCTTCACATGTGGTGGTGTAGGTATGTTGTAGATATATATGTTGAACAGTGTCGGAGCGATAACTGATCCTTGTGGGATACCTGCCGTGATCGTGTGGATTGATGAGCTTTGACCGTCCACTGTTACGAAAAAATGTCGGTTTCTTAGGTAACTTGCAATTAGTTTTATGTAGCAGTGGTCTATTTTGGTTTCAGTATGAAGTTTATGGATCATATTTTTGTGTCAGACCTTGTCGTATGCTTTCTCCACGTGTAAAAAGATGGCTGCCGTCGATTTACTATGGTTGAAGTCTTTACTGATGTTTTCTGTAATTTTTAAGAGTAAGCTGGTTGCTGCCACTCTGCTTTGGAAGCCAAATTGATCTGGTTGTATGGTTTTCTCGGCTTCGAGGCTGGAGTTGATTCTTGTGATCAGCACCCTTTCTAGAACTTTTGATATTGAAGAAAGGAGGCTGATAGGGCGGTAACTTTCTACGAAGCGGTGGTCTTTTCCTCGCTTGGGAATAGCCGTTATTTTTGCCGTTTTCCATGCCGCCTGGAAGTAGCACTGGAGTAGGCAAGCATTGAAGATACAGGTGAGTAGTACTACGGCTTTCCTGGGTAGATTTTTCCAATGGTGAATTTCTACTTTGTCATGCCCTGTGGATTTTTTCGTCTTTAGTTTTTGAATTATACTCCGGACTTCTCCCGGCGTTGTGAGAAGTGGTAAGTTCGTTGGTGGGGTGTTGAGGACTTCATCGGCTTGCCGTTCGATGTCGTCTGCCGCTTGTTGCTCAGCTGCTGTCAGTTGGTACTCCGCAGGGGTGTACTGTTGGGCGAAGTATTCTGCGAGGGCTTCCGCCTTTGCGAGTGATGTGAAGCACTGGCCCGCTTGTCCGTTTATGGCGATCTTCGGGTCGCGTGGCTGCTTCAGAGCTCTCACCAGCTGCCAGGCGTCTGTGTTTTCCAGCATTAGAGATTCCATCTTGTCCTCCCACTGCTCTGAGCGCCGCTCTTGCAGTCGGGCGCGGAGTTCTCTGGCATACCTCGTATAGCGGCGTCGGTCGGCAGGGTCCCGGTGGAGTTGCCACAGTTTTCTGTGCCTGTTGCGCATATACCGCAAGTCCTCCAGCAGTGGCGGTAGCTCTTCCTGAGTGTTATTGTGGATGGTAGTGGTGATTGATGATTGCTGTACGGCTTCGAGTACTGTCTTGTCGAAGTGAAGTATTGCTTCCTCTATTTCTTCAGTGGAGTCAACGTTATGTGTCGGGTCTACGTTTTCATTTACAATCCTTCTGAACTGCTCCCAGTCAGTATGTCTGTTCATTGTTGGTTTGTTATGTGGCAGTATCCAGTTTCGGAATCCGAGTAGTACTGGCAGATGGTCAGAGGATAGTTCACTCACCGTCCTTAGCCCTATGCGCTTGACGATGTTTTTTGCCAGTACAATGTCCAGGACGTCTGGCTGCGCGCGGGGGTTGGTCGGTATGTGCGTGGGGTCTTCTGGACCAAATATGTCGATGTTGTGTCACCCTGCCAGTTTTAGTAGCTGCTCCCATTTGGCGTTGTTTCTCCTCGCGTTCCAGGCGACGTGTTTCGCGTTTAGATTACCCCCTATTATAATTTTGTTGCCTAGCGCTAGGATCTCATCCATGTCAGACTCCAACAAGTTCCTGTTTGGTGGGAGGTAGTCACCGCAATATGACCTTCCTGGGTGTAGATATTGATTGCTGTAGCTTCTACTTCATTCAGTTGTTGTATGCTCAGTGGTTCGTGTGTGAGGTTTTTGCTAACGGCTATTGCCGTGCCGCCTCCTAGTCTGTTAGGTCTGTCAGTTCTGTATATTTCGTAGCCCGTGAGTCGAAAATTGTCCCTCGGTTTCAGGAATGTCTCTGAGAGGAGAGCTATTTCTATATTTTCCCTCTTCAGTAACTCCAGCAGCTCTATTCTTTTATTTTTAATGATTTTCCAGTTCCATACCACTATTTTCAATTTTTCGTGCTGTAGGAGAGCCATTAGGACATCAGAATCGATACACCTTGCACGAGTGCAATGAGTTTATTCCATATTCCTCTGGCCCTTTTAAATCTATCCATCGTTTTTTCAGTGTCTTGAAGAACTTCCCAAGGTCGTTCCCGAAGAAGTCTGGATTGTCGTCATGGTCTTCATCTTCCTCTTCTTTCTTCTCTCTTTTTTGAGATTTGTATTTTTTCTCTTCATGCCTGCTGGTGTTTCGGTCTCTGGCGGAGTCAGCGTAGGTTCTTTTTTCATTTGCTCCTGTTTTTTGGTTTGAGTTGTTGGTTCCTGGTGGTTTCTGACTGGTGGTAGACGGGTGGTTTTCTTTCTTCTTCTCTTTCTTGCCTTCCTTGTTTTGCACTACCTTTATGGGTCGTAGCAGCTCTTGGTATTTTGTGCAGCCTCTCAAAGATGCTGCGTGGTCGCCCAAGCAGTTTATGCATTTTGCCTTTTCTATTTTGGCCAATTTGCATTCCTTGCTTGCATGATGCTGGGCGCATTTGACGCAACGGCTGGGTAGTCGGCAGTAGTTTGCGGTGTGGCCGTATCTCTGGCATCTCGTACACTGTGGCGGTCCGTCTTGACTCTTATAGCGCTCTATCTTTACCCGTAAGAAAAAGATCGCTCTTTCATTGTATATTCCTTCCGATTTTTTGTTGAAGGGAAGGGTTACCGTGTAAGTCGCCAAAGGTACAAGTTCCCGCGTATCTGGGTTCCTCCGTTTGAACTGGTGGATTGCGGTAACGTTTTAGCCTTTAGTTAGGAGTTCCTCCTTTATGTCCTCTGTATCTGTAGTCGCTGGCAGTCCTTTGATGACTACCCGCAGGGGCTTTTCCTCCGGAAGTTGGTGGCTGTAGTAGTTTATGATGTTTTGGTTGAAGAACTCTTTGATTGCTAGGTAATCCTCCTTGTTCTCCGCGAAGTATTTCAAGTATCCATCGCTTAATCTCGCCCTTAGCCCTCCAGTGAGCTTACTTTTCAGCTTTGTGTTTAGTGCTGTATAGTTGGGCACTTCCTGGATCACGATGGGAGGAAAGTGGATTTTGGGCGCCGGAGCTGGTATCTCTTCTCTCCCTCCTTCCTCTGGCTGTTGGTTGTTGCTCTCCGCTAGTGGTGAGTAGTGATTGCTTGTTAGAATATCTTTGCTGTTCCCTTGATTTGCCTGTGCGTGACGTGGTGGTCTCGGTCTTCTTCTGTTCTTTGGGAACTCAAAAGGTGCTTCTTCCATGTTTTTTATTTTTTCTTCTGTGTTTAGTGAAGGTCCCACCGCCGGAAATTCTTCATAATCTGGATCTACTCCATGTGTCTGGTTGGTCTGGGGTTGGTATGTACACCTAGGCGTGTTTTTCCTTTTGTTCCTTGGTCTTGTGGCCTGTTACTTTGTCCTTGCGGTGATTGTAAATGAAGCAGTTTGTTGATCTCTATCGTCAGTTTCAGTGCTGGTGTCACTTTCTTCATAGTACTCATTTCCGGAAGTAGTTGACCCTGGTTCGCTTTGGGTGTCGGACAGTGGCACGTCGTTGTCGCTGAAACATCGTCGTTGTCAAACTTGTTTGTTTGCCATGTCTGTCTTCAGGTGTCACTGCCTCCGGCTGTCCTATCTAAAGGGAGCGTTGTTCCGTACCCTCTGTTATAACCGCTAGGTATCCGGGACGGAAACAACCCTAACCTCACGCGCGGGGGATCCACACCACCTGGGTGTGGGCCGTGGAGCGGTAATTCCCTATGCTAGGTGGGCAATACAGCGAGCCTGGGTGTGAAAAACCCAGACGCGACGGTAGCTCGTCGGCGTCCGGGCGCACTCTCCATATACCGTAGTGTGTGCGCTGAAGATATAGCTGCGCTACGCTGGAGCGCCCTGGCGGCGCTTTGTGAAGCTCACCGGGTGCGCGCGGTGGGTGCGCGTAGGTGCACTTCGTCGCGTCCCCCTGACGACAAAATTTGCTCTCCGCCGCGCTCCCAGTGCTCCCCCTCAAGACGCACCGCTCGGAGCGATGTGTACGCTACCGGTGCCCGGCAGCAAATGGCTCAGCGCCATGTCACCAGTCTCTGCCTTTCCATTGTTGGCAGTGATTATTGGAGTTTTGTCCTAGGACATTTTCTCCTATTAACAATGGTTTTATCTTTCACTTTCGCGTATGGTGGGTCTTCATGATGGTGAGTTTAGTGGAGGAGGTTCAGAGGTCGTTTATGTCGGCCAATAGTAGGGTGATATTGTCCGATGTTGCGTACCACTGGGTTGTTTGACTTTATGGAGTTTCTATAGAAGTTCATAGCGATTTGTCGAAATCTCTCCTTGAGTTTAGGTAGTAATGTCGCCTCATGTAGAGGGTCGGTTGGAAACCTGCTCGGAAGTTGCAGGGCTCTTGTTAATGCTCTGTTCTGTATAACTTGGAGCCTTTGTATGTGGTAGTCAGCTGCATATGCCCACACTGGGCTGGCATATTCGATTATAGGTCTGATGAGGGCTGTATAGACTCTAACTCCTTCGGGCGGGGGAAGGATACTGTTTTTAATTAGTTAAGGAAATAATTCCTGTAGTCTCGCGCTTGCCCGTCGACGAACGTCCTCAATGTGAGGGCCCCACGTGAGTCTCCTGTCGAGCGTTACGCCCAGGTAGCGAGCAGTCGTCGACCACACCGAGCGTGGTGGTGTAACGGATAACGTTCTGGCCTCGCATTCGGGAGGACGGCGGTTCGAATCCCCGTCCGGGCATCCAGATTTGGGTTTTCCATGGTTTCCCCAAATCACTCCAGGTGAATGCCGGGATGCTTCCTTCAAAAAGGCCATGGCCGAATTCCTTCCAATTCCTTGCCCCCATCCTTTCCCGTCTCTAAAGACCACGTTGTTAAAAAGGGACGTTAAACTGTAAAAAAAAAAAAAAAAAAAAAAAAAAAAAAAAAATAAAATAAAAAAATAAAAAATCGTCTACCAGGTGATGTCATTTCCATCCAATTGTAGTTTAGGCGCTGGTATTACCTGAAACCGGGTTTCAAGTCTACGCGTTAGCATTATAGCCTGGGTCTTTGTCGCGCTAATCTCGATTCTCCATCTCCTCGCCCAGGATAGAGTTTTCCGCAGTACCTCTTGGAGGCGTCTGGTGGCAATAACTCTGCTGCGACTGTAAGTGAAGTATGCCGTGTCATCTGCATACGTCGCGACCTCCACCCCAGGATTGTTAGGAACATCAGCAGTGTAGACTGAAGGAACGGTCGGAGTGGTAGCTTTTCAAAAGTTTAACATATGGCCCTGGGAACCCCTGTTCATATAGCTTGAGCAAGAGTCCTGAATGCCACACTGAGTCAAATACACGGGATATGTCTAGAATTACCAGTCCGCAGTACTCTTTGAAATTGAAGGCTCTAGTCGCCATTTCTACAACCCTCATGAGTTGCTGCGTGGTAGAGTGACCTCTTCGAAAACCCAACTGATGATCGGGAATGATGTTGTTGTCTTCAATATGCGTATACAGTCGCCGAAGCAATATCTTCTCGAAGACTTTACTAATGGCCGGTAGTATGCTGATGGGCCTGTAGTGTTGGGGGAAGTGTGGGTCCTTGCCACTCTTATGCACCCCAACTACTACCGCGTGTTTCCAGCTGCGAGGGTATATATGATGCCTTAATATTTTGTTGAAGACTTCTGTAAGGTACGTGATGGCACCAGCTGGGAGTTTCCTGATCAGGAGATTTATGATTTTGTCACGACCCAGGGCTTTCCGTGGAGGAAGCTTAGAATGATATGCAACTTGTAACTTCCTCCGGAGTGATGGGATCGATTTCGTAGTCATCTTCAGCATTTAGGTAAGTTTGAAATTGTCGGCGCACTTCTGCCAAGTGTTGGTGGTTCACATCTTTTTGGGATGGGCGGAAATTCTTCTCAAAAGTATCAGCTAATGCATTAGCCTTCTCCTCCGGGCTATAAGCTAATCCTCTTTCTCCATGAAGTGGTAGGAGTCATCGTTTTCGTCTAGTGAATTTCCTTGTGTGCAGCTATAAACTTCCGTCATCTGTGTCTTGCATTGAAACTTGTGCACTCCACTGCCGGTTTCTATGTTGTAACAGAGAGGCTTTAATTTCTCTTTGTAGGCGATTCAGTAGACGTTTCGTGGCTGGGATTCTTGTCTGCCTCCATTTTTTTGAATCCCTATTTTTGTGGCGGATTTGGGCCAAGAGTCGCGGGGGTAGCTGTAAGGAGAGTAGCGGCTTGGAGGTCTTCAGTGGCGTCGTGGCCTGGCGAGATATGTTGTTCACAGCAGTTTCTAATTTTTGCACGGCGTCGTCAATGTTGCCTATGTCGCTGACATTATAGAAAAACGGTTTGAAGTAGTTCTTCACAGTCTCCAATTTGTTCTTTGAAAATCAGGCTTGGTTTCTTCCATATATTGCCATGGTCCGATGTCAATCTCAACCATGACCGGGCAGTGGTCCGATGACAGCCGGTTGATTGATGAGGCTGCCATGAAGCCTTGAATATTCTTTGTAATTATTATGTCAAGATCATCTGGTCTGCCACCATTGTGTGGGTAAAATGTGGGCTCTTCTGGCCCTACCACACACAAATTATGTCTGTTAGTCAATCGTCGCAGTAAGGTTCCCGCCTGGTTTGCAACTCTACTGTTCCAGTCGGTATGTTTGCATTTAAGTCGCCTCCAACTAGTAAATTACCCCGAATGGAAGTCAGAGCCGTGATGTCCGCTTCGACTGGGATCCTGCGCGGTGGCCGGTACGCTGAGACTATGGTTAGTGGACCGCTGGCTGTGAACACTTTGATACCCACAGCTTCTATTTGTTGCATGGCTGGCACGACAGTTTCCTGATGAGGGATGGTTCTTTTAATATAGATTGCGACTCCGCCGCCAGCAGTAGGCCTGTCCTTGCGGTAACAATTGTAATTTGCCACTGGGGTATTTAATCCATATTTCAAGTGAGTCTCAGATACAAGACACACGTCTATTGACTGTTCATGGAGGAATTGCCTGAACTCATGTACTTGGCTGCGAATACCATTCGCGTTCCATATACATAAAGATAGGAGATACATTGGTATTCGTCTATTCATTATGTGTACAATGTGCGCATTTTGGTGCAGCCAGGGCTTTCGTCATCGCTGTGGTTAAAGTTCCCAGCTGCTCAGTAAGAGTACACATCATTTTCATGATTGTCTCTAGCATGTTGGTAAGCCTTTAGAAACTTCCGTTCACCATGCCCTCGGCATTGATTTGGTTGTACTTCTGGTTAGGAAATTGAGTTCTTCTCTGCCTGGTGGTCATTCCATCAAGCGGTACTAAATCCATTTTGTCGGCGGTTTTCCCGGGAGCCGTGATATGGTTATCACCTGGGGTTTCAGTTGGCAAAGCAGGACTCGCTAATGCCATGTCCTGGTTCTCACTTGAGGTTACTGGCTTCCCATAGTCTCGATTTTTCGTTTGTGTCCTACCTGTTTTACGCTTTCTTCGTGATTTCTTAATGGTCTGCGTCTTTGCAGAGTTGTGTAGAGTCTAGATGGTCTTCTCTTTGGAGCTCTCAGTAGCTTGGATTTGTTCCAGCCTTTTTGGGTTGAAGTGTGAGATTGGTTCCTTCTCCGTCACAACACCCCTCTGCCTATCTCGAGCCCTATTGTAGGCTGTGCAGCCTTTATAACTAGCAACATGACCACCTCCACAATTGGAACATTTAGCAACGTCTTTTCCTTTCTGTGTGTTGCACTGGTTGGAGTCATGTTGACCCGCGCACTTCACACAGATGGGAGGTATTTTTGCAGTTTTTCGCCTGATGGCCGAAGCGCTGGCAGTTGTAGCATTAGGTTGGGCCAGCTGTTGACCGGAGTTTCTCTACCTGCACTTTGAGGTGGCAGATCTTGTCCACCCCGAATATGCCCCTGTTTTCTGGAACGTCTGCCAGCACCACCAAGTACAGTGGCATTAACACGTTGCTGCCTGGACGTCGGAGTTGGGCTACAGTCTGGACAGTAAAACCCATCTCGGTGAGTTCGTCTTTTAGGTCTTCTGTCAGCAGTGTTCTGGGAATACCCCTGAAGACCACCTTCAATAGTGGCACTGCTCCAATAGGGAATGTATAGTACGGGGTCCTTGTGGCGGCATAGTAATCTTCTATTGTGGTGAAGGTGGACTTTATTTTGTCGCCGCCGGCAGTCTTGGCGGCAAAAGAACTCTTCACGACTGCTTCTATTCTATCATGTAGGGTCTTGTAGTTTTCCTCAAATTGGGCTACAATCGGTGGAATGTTCGCCGATCTCGATTCAGTTGGTGCAGGTATAGTTTCTGCTGGTGAAGGATCTGTCTGCAGTGGTTAAAACTTGTTGGTTGTTTCAACCATTGAGGGATTCTGGGCTGAAGTAGCGGCTTTTGCTGTACGCCGCGGGTGCACGAATCCATCATCAATTGGTTGGTTTGACAGTGGAAGGTTTTGCTGCTCATCATCAGTATCAGATCCGGACGTCTCAGTGGCACCAGAGGGATCGGCTGCAGTTTGTGGTTGGACTACATCGACCAGTGCCGTCCAACTTCTAGACTTCTTGGATGTCTCTTTTAGATGCCGTGTAGACCTCTTTCTCATACAGGCTTTAACCATCTTCTTCGTGTGGGCTTTGCCTGTGGTAGGAATTGCTGCACTGCGTTTTGTGGATGTTATCCCAGCATTGATGTCTTCGCGGTCTTCTTCGGGGGAGTTGTGGAGACAACTTCCAGATACTGACTCCTGTGATTCTGCTATAACTGGGGAGGGCGAGCGTGGAGATACAGTGACGTCAACCGCTGTAGTAGTGCGGAGAAAGTCAGCCGCTGAAGACATACCCTACTATAGAGGTAACTAACAAGGAAGGATGTTGCTCTGGACCCTTGTTATCACCGTAAGGTTAGCCAGGCCCAGGAGCACCCTAAATCCTTGCGCCAGGGGTTTCCACTCCCGCAGGAGTGGGCCGTGTGGCGGTAAATCCCTAGTAAGCTTGGGATGGAAGGGCAAAGGATATCCCCAAAGAAGAAGAAACAGCTCACTATATTCTCCGCTAGAGCAAACAGTACCCGCATACGCGAGCAAGGAGTTGCTTCTCAATACACTCGTATGCGAACCGCTGCAAGTCGCCCAGCGCGCAGGCAAGGTATAGGTGGCGCGATGCTGCTGTACCCTGGCGACGCTGCGTGGAGTTGAGGCGGAGTTGCTTGCGCAGAACCCACACGTCCTCACTAGGCGCGCTCTCCCACTCGAATGCACGTCACAGCTGACATAATTCATCCAGGATCCATGTTTCCCGGAGTGTGGAGAAGTTCTTACAGCGGTACTGTATCTCCTTCCATTTCAAACTGGTTGTCATAATCGGTGTGGCTTTGGTGGATTGTCATTTCCGGTTTGTCATTATCGTGCTAGGTGGACGGGCCACCTGATGTTGTCATTAAGTCTTGCAGTGCTGCCAAGTTGCTCAATCAGCGGGTTAGCTGATTGGGAGCAATTTGTGTATAATTGTCTAGCTAATTTGGCAAATCTTATTTTTGGTGGCTCGAGACCGTTGATTTTATGAATGGTGGTGGACGGCGTACCCCTTGGTAGCTTGAATGCAAAACGAATTGCTCTGTTTTGTATGGTCTGGATTCGGTCAATGTGGTTGGAGGCGGCATTGCCCCAAACCACTGCAGCATAATCTAGAACTGGTCGCACTAGAGCAGTGTACAGCCTGATGGCCTGGTTAGGCTTGAGTGTCGACGATGGGTTTAGGACAGTATAAAGTGATTTCATCCTGCCCTCCGCTTTTGCTCTCAATTTGTTTACATGTTGCTTCCATGTTAATCTTCTGTCGAGTGTGACTCCAAGATAAGTGGCAGTTTGTGTCCATGGGATGGGCTCATCAAAGAGTGTGATTGGTGGTAGTTGAGGGACCTTCCGTCTAGTGATAAAAACCGCTTGACTCTTTCCTGCGTTAAATGCCAGTCGCCATCTTTTGGCCCAGTTTTCAATGTTTTTTGCAAGCTCTTTGTACCGATGCTCGAGCTATATTGGGTTTCATGCTCCTGGTGAACTGGGCCCTGTCATCCGCGTAGAGCGCAGTGTGGACTCGGTCAGTTCTTGGCAGGTCAGATGTGTACAAGTTGTAGAGTACCGGGCCAATTACTGACCCTTGTGGGACTCCGGCCTCTATTGCTCTTGCAGAAGAAAGGGCGTCTTCGAGGAGTACCCTAAAGGTCCTGTTTGAGAGGTAGCTCTTCAGCAGTCTCACATGCGAAAGGGGGAAACCTAATACTAATAGCTTATAGAGAAGCCCCTGATTCCAAACAGAGACAAAGGCTCTAATAACGTCTAAAAGTACGGCCCCGAAGAATTCTTTCTTCTCAATTGCACTGAATGCATGTTCCACTAGACGTAGTAATTGCTGTGAAGTTGCATGCTGTTTTCTGAAGCCGAATAGTTCGTTCGGTAAAAGATGGTCCTGGTCTATGTGCCGGCTGAGTCTTTTTAAGTATAATCGTTCGAAATTTTTTGACATCGTTGGTATCAGGCTGATTGGCCCATATGATTTGGGAGATCTCCTGTCCTTGCCTGGTTTAGGTATCGCGACAATGTCAGCCTGCTTCCAAGAGTCAGGAAATTCGCCAGTGGTAAGTATCCGGTTGAAGACTGCAGTAAGGTGCTGAACTGCTTGGTCAGGTAGCTGTTTCAGTAGGGTGGCTCCTATGCCATCATGACCCGTTGCTTTATTAGGATTACATTGTCGGATCATGTTAACTACTTCTTCGCTAGTTATTGGTTCGATTTCTTCATCTTCAGGGATGACAGTGTTGAGGAAACGTTGAAGTCGTTACTCCACTAACTGAATATGTTGAGCATGGAGATGTTCATTGACTGGCCTGAAGTTCCCCTGAAAAACCTCCGCCAGGGCTTCAGCTTTGTCTATGGGGCGAACCTAGTGTTCGCTTTCTGGTTCTATCAGGTCCTTCTTCTTCTTGATGCTCAGGAGACAGGTGATGCAACTCGTTCGATTCGACGACTTCCATTAACTCCTCTTGATGTTCCTCTTGATTTTTAGGGAGATCTTGATCCACCTGGTACGTGTCTGGTTCTCTGTTGAGGTCCAGGTCATTTTCCGGTCTATCGACCGGGGAGCTGTTGCTGCTCATGATGCTGTGGACATCAATGTTGACATAGGAAGTACCCACCAACACAACAGGAGTGTTGTTCTGATCATTGGTTGCCATCGTGAGTTATCCGGATCAGAAACAACCCTAAGCTCTCACCAGGGGGTTCCACTCCCGCGGGAGTGGGCCGTGTGGTGGTTATATCCCTAAAGCCTCGGAATCGGAGGGCAAAGGATCCCCAAAGAAGAGAAGCAAGTTATACCGCTTACCTTCGCTGAGTAAGCAAAACAGAAATCGCATACACGAGAAAGCTGCTAGCGTGCACGCATTCGAATGCACGTCCCCCATTTCAGCCTATTCACAGCTCCTTTGAACTGGTGTATTGTGGAGTATTTTGTCCTGAGACATTGCCTCCAAGTCGTTTTGACGAGTCATATCTTCACAGTTGGTATGTCTTTATGTTGGCTGTAGTTCTCGTCTTCAAATGATGTTCAGAAGATGGGTTGCCGGCGCATCTGCCATCTCAGAAGTGGTAATCCGTTTTTGCTGTGGTGCCCTTAAGGCTGCGATGGCGTGTTTCGCAAGTCTTCCTTTGAAGCCAGGTGGTTGACGAGGTTCTTGAGTAGATCAATGAGGGCATCCAGTCGGTCTTCTCGCTGTCCTGGAACTTGGCAGGTGCAGGAGTGGCTGATGCGAGCTCTGTCGAACTTTTGAGGCCCCGACTTCTTCTTCTGTCTTGTTGCTGGATGGTGAAGAGGAATTCGACGCTGCTGGGGCGATCTAGAACTCGACTGCCGCTGCTGTGGGCGTGTCTTGCTCACTTCTCGACTTGGTTCGGGCTGCGTATGGAGCCTTGGACTCCGGTGCTGCCGAGTCTTGCGAAGTTGCTGCTTCCACTTTTCACAACCGCGGAAAGAAGCTGCGTGCTTGGATCCGCAGTTGCAGCAGACTGGCTTATCCCGGTTTTTTTTTTTTTGCAGTTTGCAAGATTATGTCCGCCTCGGCAACGGACACACCTGACCGGTTCAGTGCAGTCCCTGGCATAGTGCCGGAATTTTTGGCACCTGAAGCACTGGACCTGGCTGCGTGAGGGCGGCTTCGCTGCTACGGTCTGCGTTGTGGCATTGCGTGGGGGCGGTTTCTCAACGATGGTCGGCGTTGTAACGCTGGTACTCGTTCCATCAGGGAGCATGTTGTTGTGGCCCTCTGGATTCTGCTGCTCAGGAGCATCATTTTCCACTACAGTGGTGTTGACTTCTTCTCCATCGTGGAAAATGATGTGATGGGTGGTGGAGTGATTCTGTCGGATGTCTATTACTGTCTCGAAATCGTTGAGGCAGGCCGGCAGTATCTTTACCCCTTGTTGGTCAGGCGAACAGAATAGGGGGAGCTTCGTGCGGCGATGCAGATAGGCCAGGATACCGGTGTAATTTCTCCTATGGCGGGGAAAGATGAGTGGCACTGGGACCTCCTCTGAGTAGGCTGATGATTTCTGCGGTGTCCTCCTGATCGGAGTGGTCAGGAAGTTACGGCCGGTCGTCGAATCAAAACAGAACGTTTTGAATCGTCCCCTTATGAGGTCGGCGTACTTCTCCCAGTCAAAGTCGCTAGCTAGAGAGGTCGGAAACACTAGTGCTTCCGGCCACTCTTCGACTCCCGCTGGGAGAATCTTCTCTGCAAGATGACTATGTTCAGTACTTGAGAGAACCATCTCGAAGGTGGCGAAGTCGTTGGTTGGATCCTCCCAGCAGAATTGCAGATCATCCAGTAGAATAACGATGAAGAACTTCCATTTCTTGGGGTTTCCTCAGTCGAGGCGACGTCTCCATAGCTTCATCGACCACTCTTCAGGCCTGACGCTTTCAAAAAAGCGTTCAGAGGCTCCTGCCGGTAGAAAGGAGGCTTCAGCATAGAAGCCGATTTCTCCTGGGAACGCAAACTTGTTGTTCCTCTTCTTCTTCAACTTGGCTTTCTTGACGACATCAGATGCAGCGGTGTCTGCCATGGCTGTGCGAGTGGTGTCAGTAAGTTTTTTTTTATCACTGCCTCAACGGCGTTATACAGCCCCGCTACGATTTATAGCTTTATCTGTGGTTTCACTGATAGTGATGGATTTTATTTTCGCGAAATGTGCACTTTGGGGGAAAACCGGCTTTGACCGTAGTGATTACGGCCTGTGTGGAAACCCTTTTGATATTCTTATTTGTTCGATAGGTAACTGATCTCATGTGGTCAGTTGGGGATCATTGCCGCAATCAGTTGTGTTAACAACTCGACGATTTTCCCCAGCTTATTTGCTTGTCTTGGCTCTTGATTACAGCTTTGGTGCCCGTGTTGGTCATTTGATTTGGTCGGCGGATGATTATTGAAGTGGCTTGATGACCATCTCTGAGGTCCTTCCGGTTTTCCCATTTGTTGGGAGTGACTGGGTTGACGCTGGCGTTGACGGCTTCTGATTGCTGCTTGTAGCTTTCTTCTTATGGGGCATCCCCCATAACTGGCGGCGTGGTTAGAGCTACAGTTTGCACACGTCGGCGTTGCGTCACGCGGACGTGTGCAAACCAGGTTGTTATGACTCCCTCCGCAGCGAACGCAGCACATTTGCCTGAGACAGTCAGAGGCTTGATGCCCGAAGCCTTGGCAGTGGAAGCATTGATGTAACGTTGCCATCGGTCTTCGCTTTGTGGCCTCTTGTTTGAATTCAGTATACTCCTTTTCATGACTTGGCTGCTGGCCGGGACAGATGACTTGGTTGCCTCAGGCTTTCTTGTATCTGGTGCAGGGCGTGAGGAGGAATTGTCATCTTGGATTTTTCCCTCATCCACGTTGCAGGAGTCTCTTGGAGCTGTTTCTTTTTGATGAACCCCTGTTGTTGTATGCCGAGTGTTTTCTTGGAAGTCCATGTAACTTATGTCCCTAGTTTCTAGGAATTGCTTGATATCTTCGAGTTCCTCTTGGCTCATACAGGTGACCAGCAGCTGGGTTGGCAATGAACATATATGCGCCAATGAGGACTCATTCTGATGGGCTTCTCTTGACGGAGAAAGGTCTTGGTCATGTCTGATGCTTTCCTGGTGCACGAAGTCCCCGCAGTTTGACGTCAACGATGCCTCTTGCTCCAACGCTTCCTCTTCATTGTTGCTTGGGCTCCGGGGGCTGTGGAGCGTTCGAAGGAGGTCTGCAAAGTACTCCTCCTCCTTAAAGTTCTTGGAGAGGACAAGTGGTAGATTAACATGGCGAGACCAGTCTTTCGTTTTTGAGATGATGGGCTTGCCGTTTAGTGCTTGTGCCGGATCCGAGAGAGTTTGCTTGAGTTTCTTAAAGTTCTTGCTAGGGATATCCCACGCAAACAGCATTTCCCCGGCTTTGACTCGGAGCTGCACTTGGAGCGGAGATTCGTCGGCGTAATAGAATTTCTCGAACTTTCTCGGTGTGAAGGGCTTGAACTTGTCCTTATTGCCTGCGCTCTCTCAGTAGAAGTAAATGACGTACTCCTCTTTCTTGAAATCGTCGTGGTCGATGAGAGCGGCTTCTGGTGACGACCATGATACCCACGAAGACTCGTCCGCTCCAGACACCTCCGACCAGGAATCCTCTTGGCGATTCGCAGCAGGGGTGTCGTACTGGGCAGGACTCTCATCGGCGTTGACTTCTGCCGAATGCCGTAGCGTACTTGTATCCGGAGGCGAGGGTTGCTTCGGTGATGCAACCTCTTGAAAAGATATCATCTCAGCTCGCTGCGCAGGACAAGACTGCGACGATACAGGACGCTGCTTCCGTACCATACTTCTTGATGCCGGTCGAGAGCCCTGTAGTCTGTGTGGTCCGTGTGGTCTGTGGCCATCGTCGTCGTTTTTATTTTATTTTTTATTTTTTTTATTATCTTTCATTCCCCTGGCTGAAGGCCAGGGGCGGGCCGTTGTAGAGCTTTAGACCTTTTCAGCCATCGGATCAGGAATTTTTGGGGTGTTATAACTTTATTTGCCTCATTTTGTACATTACTTTTGTGTCTGGGGATTTTAAAAACAATTTTGATCCTGGTAAATGGTTGTCTGTGGACTTGGAGTCCTTATTTAGTTGGGTCCGTTAGGGGACCAACATGCTGATTAGCTGTGTTAGCAGCTGCACAATCGTGGCGAGGGTCGGCTTATCTTGTGGTGTTGTCCCCGCGTGGGACTCACACCTACCCTCGTAGCAACGCTTGCCGTGCTCGTCCGCTTGCCAGCTCTATCTGGGAGGCGCTCGTCCTTGGTCGGCGGCCCAGCAGTGTCTGGGCGCAGCCTGTCTGGCGGTATGTTGGTGGGGGGGCCCTCCCTCCCTCCCTCGGTCGACTGCAGTCGGCGTGTGGTGTGGGCGGGTTTCCTCTTCCCGCGGCGCTGTTCTTGGCTGCCGCTGGGCGTTTCTTGTTCTTGTTCTTCTCTTGCTGTTGCTGTGCTGGTTTTGGCCTGGCTGGACAGCGAGCTGCACATGATGCATGTGGCCCCGAGCAGTTAGCGCATGTTGGCGTAGCTTCTCGAGGCCGGCTGCAACTCCTAGAGCTGTGACTGCCCCCGCAACGGACACAACGCTCTTCTGCGTCGCAGTCCGCTGCCTTATGGCCCCAGGCTTGGCAGCGGAAGCACTGAGCAGGTCCTGCTGCTCTTTTCTTCTTCTCCCCTTGCTTCTTTCTTGTTGTCTGCACTTGCGCATCCTGGCGCTTTGCAGTCATTCTGGGGTGGTATAGGACGCCATTCTCCTGGAGAGCCCTAATTGCGGCTGGCATGTCAGCCGGCCGTATGAAAATGGCGTCCATCCACTGTTGATCCAATCGGCAGCAGGCCCCTCCTTGGCTGGATCGATGCGATGAGATGGACCTAGTCTTGGTGTTGCCACATCACATGGCGCGTACTTGACAGCCTCCCTTGGTCTTTTGACAGGCGACGTCGACGATTCTTGCGTCGGGGAAACCGTCGGAGTGGTTTCTTCCTCCTCCTCAGTTGCTGTGACGTCCGTCCATTCTTGACTATCGTTGATATTTGACAGGTCCAGCAGCTTGAAGCTGAACGACATGTCTGGGATGCGTAGGGGTGCGTCCTCCTCCGTGGGCGATTGCGGAGTACTCGTCTGGGAGTACCAACCGTCTTCCGACAAACTTTGCTTTGACGAACAATTTGTCTTTTTCGGATAGACAATTGGTACATCCGACCTGTTGGACGAGTTCGCATAACCCCGGTGCTGTGGTTTCTCTGTGGCGGTGCTTCTTCCTTGAGTCTTCGCTTCTTGTCAAAGTATTCCTCAAAGGCCTCCCTCAAAGGACTCCTAGTGACAGCACTTGATGGAGACTGGTTGCTGCACGCCGCATGGCTGCGTTGGGACGCCGATGCCACATGATGGCCCTTAGGCGTACCACGCAGAGGCGAACAGCGCCCGTCTCTGGTCAGAGCGCCACTTGCACCCGAACTGTCGGCTCCGCTGCGCCGAGCCGACTGACCAGTGGAGCTGCCTGCAGTCCGGTCACCGTCTTCAGTGGCATGGATGCCATGGTGGGGAGGCTGCGCGCCAGGCGCTGCACAGTCGTCTTGAGTTCCCCGCCGCTTGCGAGGCATGTCCGCTCCCGTCGAGGTCCCACGGCTCTCGTGCCCTTCGTCGTCGTGGCTGTTGGCTCAATATAAGGCCCGAAGTACAGAACGGTCTACCCCAAGCCGAGGGTATCAGTCACGGGGGCAGACGTCTCGCCGAGCAGCTCCAGTGCGCGCGCATCATGGGGAAGAAGCGGCGCCCGGATGATACGCCAGTCCGCCGCCAGGCGGCACCAATCCCGCAACGAGATATAGGCGCTGCGCTGGGCGCTCCTGCTCAGTCCACACCACGCAGTGGTGTTGGACGGTCGACTCGGGACCACTCCTCTCATGGAGATAGCTGTCTGGAGTCGACACCCGGTGTTACGGGTGGCCGCCAGGAGGCTGCACGGGCGCAGCCCGGACAGCTGATGGCCACACCTGACACAGCGTCGCAGTCCGCGCCCCGCAGGGGCAGTGGAAGGTCGGACCAAGCCGACACTCCCAAGGTGGAGGTACCTGGTGCTGTGTCACGCCACGACGCGGCACCATCGGAGCAGCCTGGGCCTACGGCGCCACGCGGCCCTGATGCCCGGTCACTACCGCGCGGTGATGGTGACCGGACGGACCCAGGCAACCAGTATGGAGGCGGACGGAGCCATGATGCAGGGAAGGATGCTGCAAACCCAAGAGCAAGCACGAGCAGCCACGACGCCTCCCCTACAACGTCGCACACGCCGGGAAGCTCCTGCTGGTCATCGCCACAGTACATTGTGGACGACGATAGCCGGTTGGGCACTGACGCCCCGATCTACTTTCGCTGCTACACCCCGACACACGAGTACTTCCTCGACACGGCAGACTACACCATCAAGGAGCTCATCGAGTACCTCCTCAAGGAAGGAGGGCCATGGGCGCTAGAGCTGAGAGTCAAGACCAGCGAGAAAGTCTATGCCTGGTGACTTCCCTCCGAAACCACCAAGGTGCTTACTCGAACGCTCTGCGAGACAAAGTACGCACACCTCGCCGAGCCAATCATCGAGGAGGAAATGGACTGGTCAAGACATGTACCATTCCCGACAGTGTATGCAGGGAACTTCGACGAGGACAAGTACCTGGATGCCCTCGATGCCAAACTCCTCAAGATGAAGATGGTAGAGCCCCCCGCCACGCCGAGAAACAATCAAGCCGACAAACCTCCCTGCTCACGGGAGACAGAGGGCACTGCCGCACCAAGCATCGATGCACCCAAGATCGACGAAGTAGCCATGGAAAATCTGCTCCAAGCTATCTCGCCGCCCCAGCAGGCTACTATATCCGAGATACTCCACCAGATGGCGACGCTTCCGGAGAAGTCAAGGGCAGCACTGGCAGCTTTCATCACCGACAGCACATTCCAGAGACCGTTGAGACAGCCATCGATCGCCTAGGTGGAGGAAGGAACCAAAACAAACCGCAACCAAGTGGGGAAGAAACGGCAACTGGAACCAAGGACCCCGATGTTCCTCTACAAGTCAAGAGAAACGAACCGCGACGGGAACCTGGACAGAGCCACCCCCGGACGGAAACAGCAGCCGAGCGTCCAGCGGGAACCAGTCGCCAAGGGAAAGACCAAATCACCAGGGATGGTTGGCACAAGAAACCAACCACGATCAGCCAATGTTTTAAATGCCAGGGCTTCAAGCACCGGGCGTTTGAGTGCAACAATCAAGTACGTTGTGTCCGCTGCGGGGGAGCCCACAGCGTCGCGGTCTGCACGCGGCCACGTGAAGCCACGCCGACGTGTGCGAACTGCGGGGCTGACCACGCGGCGAGCTACGGCGGATGTGCTGTGAGGAAGAAATTACTAGCCTCGCCCGAACGAAGCCAACGCACAACAAACCAAACCCGGAATGCAAGACAAGGACGACCCCAAGAGAAGAAGACCAGGGAAACAATCGTCGACGACCCAATTGCCACAGGTTAAGACCACTAAACAAGGAAGCGGTCCACCACCAGCCCCAACACTGCTGCAGGCACGACCAAGGAGAAAAAACAGACAACCAGATGGGGAGAGTCGTCCAGCTGCTTACGCAGCTGATCACGGCGATGATCCCCAGATATCATATGAACCCTATGGGGGTTTTGACATAAGGGCGCCTAAGGCGCCCATAGCCCTTTTCCCCCCAAAAGCGCAATAAATAGAGTCACCGAAATAACCCATCCTAAAACACAGACACATTAAGTAGTGTTGCTCCGGCAACGGAACTTTTTCATAAACATGCCGTTGAGGCAGTGACACAAAAAAAAAAAAAAAAAAAAAAAAAAAAATGGTATCAGTGTTGCGGACTGCGTATCGAGCCATACGCGGTCAGCCATCCAAGCACTCACCACGTTCAACGTTGCTTAATCTGTAGACGTAAGAGCTGGCAAACTATGTCCATGGCTTCAATTTGCTTCCATTTGGCCTTGTTGAGATGATTTTTTTTTATGACATAGATCCCTAATAATTGGTCTCCAGGCTTAACTTAAATACAGTCCACTGTCCCTATTGTGTTGTCCACCCATCTGGTCTTTGTCTTGATGGTGCCACTATTTCTGTGCTGGCCAGAGGCCTGAATTTCGCTCCTGCCCCTAGGCGCATAGCAACCAAGGAGATAATATGTTCGGTGGAACAGGCTGTTCGCTGCTTACCAAGCGAAGAACCTGAAGAAATACGGAGGGAGACATGCAGAGTTTTTAAGAGAGCCAAGCCGCCAAGAAATAATATCACTGTCGCAGAGCGTGAAGCACTAATTGCCTTACGTTGCAGGGACGACTTAGTCATTCTACCAGCAGACAAAGGTAACTCTACTGTTCTTCTTTCTGTACAGCAATATAACACAAAAGTCATGAGTCTCCTTAATGACGTATCATATGTTCCGTTTAAAGCTGACCCGACCGTTAAATTTGTGAAGAAGACTATGACCCTTGTCAAAAAGGCTAATCTTCCCGAGCAAGTGATTGAGAGAATCTGGCCACGTGCCGCGAGACCACCTAGACTTTAAGGCTTACCGAAGATACATAAACAAGATGTTCCTTTACATCCGATGGTCAGTATTATTGGGTCACCGACTTACCAACTTGCTAAATATTTGACGCGTCTTCTTAGTCCCATTGTGGGGCGTAGCTGCCATCATGTCAAAAATTCTGCTGAATTCGTAAAAACCATACAGTCTCTCACTGTTTCAGACTCTGACATTCTTGTTAGATTTGACGTGTTGTCTCTTTTTACTCGTGTGCCGGTAAAGGACACTTTGTATTTGATTCGCCGTCATTTTGAGCCAAGTACAGCAGACCTCTTTGATCATGTACTTACTTCCATCTACTTTATGTATGGAGGGAAGTATTATGAACAACCTGATGGAGTGGCCATGGGATCTCCTCTTTCACCGATGGTGGCTGACCTCTACATGGAAGATTTTGAACAGAGGGCTCTTGAGAGTGCTACCCTAAAACCCACTTGTTTTTACCGCTATGTTGATGACACCTTTGCCGTGTGGCCACATGGTATGGAAGCGTTGGATGAATTTCTAGACCATCTTAATGGGATCCATCCCAACATACGGTTTACGATGGAAGTTGAGAAGGACGGGTGCATCCCGTTCTTGGACGTTTTAATCAAACGCAAACTTGATGGATCTTTGGCACATAGTGTGTACCGTAAACCCACCCACACTGCACGTTACTTGGATGCAACCAGTTACCACCACCCAGCACAACGCCACTCCGTATTGACCACATTGGTGCGCAGAGCGAGAGCCATTTCCGATCGTGAGAGCGTACCGCTGGAGTTGAAACATCTAAGGACTGTTTTTGATCAGAACGGATACTCTCGGTGACAGATAGAACGTGCTTTTATCCAGAAGCCACCAAGACCACCGAATGAACAGATTGAACCACCAACATCTCTTGCCTTTCTGCCATTTGCCGGCAACACATCCGGAAAGATTGGAAGGCTCTTGGCGCGTTCTGGTATAAAGAGCATTTTTCGGCCACCCGCCAAGATACGTGATGTGCTTCGCTCGGTTAAGGATGAATTAGCCCTAAGAATTTATTCAATACCTTGCGAATGCGGCAAAGTTTATATTGGACAGATGATCAGAAACATCTCTGAACGTATCACCGAGCACAAACGACACTTGAGACTGGTGCAAGTGGAAAAGTCCGCAATAGCCGAACATGCGTTCGATGAAGAACATAAAATAGTGTTTGATGATACGGTGGTGCTGGCCAGAGTCTCTTCGTTCTGCGACTCAGTAATTCTGGAAGCATTGGAAATTCAGCTTAACGATAACAAAATCAATAGAGACAGTGGACTGTGTTTAAGTGAAGCCTGGAGACCAATTATTAGGGATCTATGTCATAAAAAACAAAAATCTTCTCAACAAGGCCAAATAGAAGCAAACTGACGCCATGGACATAGTTTGCCAGATCTTACGTCTACAGATTAAGCAACGTTGAATGTGGTGAGTGCTTTGATGGGTGACAGCGTATGGCTCAATACGCAGTCCGCAACACTGATACCCTCAGCTTGCGGTTTTCGAACCGGCACAATATTAATATAATTCTGCTTGCAGAAACACACCTTAAACCCAAGGACACCTTTAGACTATCAGGCTTTCAAATCTACAGATCCGACAGAATAGGCCAGAGAGGCGGAGGTACTGCAATTGCAATCAGGAATTCCCTATCACATGCAGTCATCCAAAATATCAACCTGCTGGAGATGGAAGCAACGGCTGTAAAAATCCACACCAAAGAAGGACATATAATACTTTCATCAGTTTATTTGTCACCGAACAGAGCCCTAACTGAACATGATTTGGACGAAATCCTATCAAAAGGGAACAAAATTATAATAGGTGGTGATTTAAATAGTAAGCACACAGCATGGAACTCCCGCACCTCCAATGCTAAAGGAGAGCTACTATACCAACTATCTGAAAGGAGGAACATACAAGTCTACGGACCCACCGAGGCTACATACATTCCAAACCGTGGCAACGTCCAGCCAGACGTCCTCGACATTGTCGTAGCAAAAAACATCACTCATGACTTACACCTTCAAACATGGAGAGATCTTTCGTCAGACCACAATCCAGTCGTGCTTAACTTCAAGAAATTTACTCTACCACATAACAGCCATAAAAAAATAATAGAAACAAACTGGAACTACTTCTCCAGACAGATCCACAACAAAATAAACACCACCTTCAATGTATCGTCGCCTGATCGCATCGAGAAGGCTATCAACCACTTCAATACTACAATCAAAGAAGCCGAAAGAAAAGCGTCGGTTACCACCACCATCATACACAACAACGTCTATCAAGAACTGCCAGCCATACTCGAAGACCTCAGATACCTAAGGAATCGTTACAGGACTCTCTGGCAAAGTTTCCGCGACCCTGCCGACCGCCGTAGATTCCGTCACTTCTCCCGCCAACTCACCGCGCGCCTAAAGGAGAGAAGATCAGAAAGATGGGAAGATAAAATGTACCATCTCCTACTAGAAAACAAGGAAGCCTGGGACCTAATTCGATCCTTAAAAGAGCCGAAGGAAGCGAAATCCCCAATATCAGGCCCGGCAGGTCCGTGCTTCCTGCCGTTAGAAAAAGCTGAAATCCTGGCAGAACACTTCGCCGCCCAACATACAGAAGTGGTCTACCCCCTAACTCCAGAGGAAGAACAGACGGAGGCCGCAACAATTCAGCGAGTAGAGGACAGACTAAGCAGACCCCCTTCTGACCAGCCAGAACTAACAACACCCAATGAAGTGAGAACAATCATCAAGAAATTAGCCCCAAAGAAATCACCTGGAATCGATGGAATTGGCAATATTCACCTTAAGAATCTACCAAGGAAAGGTCTGGTACTTCTCACCAGAATTTTCAATGCATGTCTCCTACAACATTACTTCCCTTCAGCATGGAAGACGGCTAAGGTTATAGCTCTGCCAAAAAGGGGTAAAGACAAAACAATTCCCAATAATTACAGACCAATTAGCTTACTCTCTGCTACCTCCAAGCTGCTGGAACGTATTCTGCTGAAGAGAATTAAAGCAAGCTTAGATTTCGGACAAATCATCAGGAAAGAACAGTTCGGTTTCCAAAACCGAGTAGGAGCCACCTGTCAGTTAGTAAGGCTCACAGATCAAATCAGCAAGGGTTTCAACTGGAATAAATCTACAGCCGCCATATTTGTCGACATTGAAAAAGCCTATGACAAGGTGTGGCACACCAAACTAATAGACAAGCTATTCCATCACACCGACATACCCGACTGCTATATTGCCCTCATAGCCAGCTACCTCAAGGACAGGAGGTTCTTCGTCCAAATCGAAGGCCAGAAATCATCTACCTTCACAATTAATGTGGGCTTACCGCAGGGATCTGCCTTATCACCTCATCTGTTCACCATTGATGTTAATGACATAAGAACCCCACCCAACGTCTATATTGCACAATTTGCGGATGACACGGTCATCTACGCAACCGGAGGTGACCACGAAAGAAATATTTCCAACGCCCAAGCAGGCCTTGACGCCTTTAGTCTCTGGTGTCGAGAAAACAAGGTGAAGGTGAACCCTACTAAATGTGCCGCAGTATATTTCTCAACTAAACGACCAAACCTGCAAAGACAGTTGGAGCTAATGGGGCAAAGGTTAACCTGGGTTACCGAGCACCGGTACTTGGGGATAACGTTAGACTGGAAACTACTCTTCCGTCAACACGTCCTCGACAGAAGGAAAAAAGCCCTAGCCGTGGTTATGAATCTGACACCAATCTTCATGAGCAACGACTTGAAACTCGAAACAAAAATAAGAATATATAAATCAGTAGTCCTACCCTTCATTATGTACGGTTGCCAGGTCTGGGGAACTGCATGCAAATCTACCCTGCTACACTTACAAAGAGTACAGAACAGATGCTTAAGAATGATTAGCCATGCTAGCATCTACACGCCAATAGACCTTCTTCACGAGATCACCAACATGCCTACCATCAATGCAGAAATTTTTCGACAAGCAGAGAAATTTTTCACCAGGCTTGATACTATCCGCCCAGAAGTTGACAGGTTGGAGTCAGTAGGTACAGTACTCCCAATGGAATGGCACAAATTCAAAGTGCCACTCAGCACAATTATGACACCAATATAAAGGGTCAACTACCACAAGTGATCCTTAATAAGAAAATTCAAGGGTTTCCCATAAAGGCTGTTTATAATGGTCAAAGCTGGGTTTTTCCCTAACGCGCATCATAGCGATTCCAATACAATCTATTCGAAACTGTAGATAAAGCTACATACAGTAGCGGGGCTACAAAACGCCGTTGAGGCAGTGAAAAAAAAAAATGGTTAAGCGCGACATGGCTCTCAGATGAGGAGTCAGTATTAGCCTATGCCTGTGTGTTAGCTATACTGGTTTATGCGCGTTCTGTCTCAGTTCACGTAGTGAAGGCGATAGTCGGCCTTCTTCTTCTTCTTTGGGGACTGCCTTTCCTTCCTGCCCAGACACATATCACCTAGGATTCTTCTCTCCTAGGGTGCGGGGAAGTTCTTGCGCAGTTGTGCGCATCTCCTTCCATTTTTCCTTAATTTGTCCTTAAAATTTGGCTGGTTTCTTTACCAGGCATGTCAGGCCCGGATGGTTTTGTGTGTCATATTTATAGTGCCCTGATCTTTCGTTCAGGGGACTACGTGTTCATTTATCAGTTTCACTGGCCACCTTAACCTATTGTCAATGTGGTCCATGGAGCCTAGTTGTCTGACTAGCGGGTTATTATGTTCCCTAGTCTTTGCATAGAGCTTTCGCGCTGCCGTTTTGTACCGGTCTGTCAATAGTGGGAGTCCGCTAATTTCGTGAAGAGTTTTGGGTGGCGTTTCTAGTGGCAGTTTATATGCGTATCGGATCGCCCTGTTTTGGATTGTTTGGAGCAACTTTAAGTGCGAAAGAGCAGCGTTGCCCCACACTGGTGCAGCGTATTCCAGTAGCGGCCTAATAGTTGTTGTATACAGCAGTCTTGCTGTAGTAGCGTGCAATGTGGTTGTTGGGTTTAGTAGGGAGTACATCTCCCTCATCCTACCTAATGCTTTTGCACGGATGTTTCGGATATGCATCTTCCAGGTCATTCGTTTTTCTAGTGTGACACCAAGGTAGAGCGCCGTGTTGGTCCACTTGATATCTTCTCCAAACAGTCGAACTGGCTGTAGTGGGGGTACACTTCTTCTTGTTATTATGATCGCTTGGCTTTTGGTGGCATTGAATGCCAGCCTCCATTTGGTTGCCCAGCTTTCGATGTTGTTGCATCCCCGATGCAGTTTGTTGCGCAAGTGCGTGGCTCTGATACTACGAGTGTAAAGAGTGGTATCATCTGCATATAGACCAGTTTCCAGTTGCTCGGTTCTCGGCACATCGGCGGTGTATGAGTTATGGAGGACCGGCCCAAGGACAGATCCTTGAGGGACCCCAGCTTGGATAGTTTTTACTGCCGAGACAGCATCCTCCGTTACCACTCGGAAACTTCTTCCAGTCAGATAGTTTTTAATTAGTCTGACGTGTTGCAGCGGGAATCCCTGCGTCAGCAGCTTATAAAGTAGGCCGTCGTGCCAGACAGAATCGAATGCCCGGGAGACATCCAGGAATACGGCACCAAAATACTCCTTTTTCTCGAAGGCTCCCATGGCATACTCAGTGAGTCGTAATAGTTGTTGAGGCGTGGAGTGGTTGCACCGAAACCCAAATTGCTCATTCGGGAGAATACCTTCATCTTCGATGTGCCTGTGAAGTCTGCGTAGGTAAATTCTCTCAAATACTTTAGACAGGATGGGGAGAAGACTTATTGGTCTGTAGGATTTCGTGGAGCGCTTGTCTTTGCGAGACTTGGGCACAGGGACAATTTCCGCGTGCTTCCGTACTTTCGGCTATTCACCATTAGCCATTATGCTGTTGAATGCCGACTTGATGTACTCAGTCGCCGATGGTGGAAGCTGCCTCAGAAGTTGGCCACTAATTTGGTCATGTCCAGCTGCTTTATTAATTTCAACTCGTTTCAGAAGTGCGTGGACCTCCTCAGTTGTAGTCGGGTCAATATCGTCCTCCGGTAGTGGATCAACTGAGAGGTACTGTTACAGGCGTTGTGCGACCAAGTTGATATGGGCGTCATCTCGAGGCTCTTCTATTGGCTGGAAGTTTGCTTGGAAGTTGTCGGCAATTGCATTCGCTTGGTCTGTAGGTTCACAGACTATTCTGTTGCCTACTACTAACGGTGGTATTCTTTGCCGGCGGCGAAGCATGCGTTTTGTTACTTTCCAGGTTGAACCATCATCAGCTCTGAGTGTTCCGATAAGACCAGCCCATTCTTGATTCATGTGTTTTTCGACAGCAGCCTTTATTTCCCTCTGCAGTCTATTAATTACACGTTTTGCGGCAGGATCTCTGGTGACTTGCCAATCTCTCGTCAGGCCGTTCTTGTGGGTGATTGCCTGTCGGATGTCCGGAAGTAACTGCCTGCACATCTCCCTAAGTTGTCGTGCTGGTGGAGTCGCTAGATCTGCTGCTTCGTTCACCAGTCCCGCAAATAAGTCCATCGCCACACTGGGACCTACCTCTTCTACTGGGGAAGCATTATTAATACAGTCATCTAAATGTTGCTTGTATAGATCCCAGTTGATTCGCCTTAAATCTCTTGTGCGTCTTGCTGGTTGTTTAGATACCCCTACATTCATATAGAATATAACTGGGAGATGATCTGACGATAGGACCGTTTTCGTGGTTACTGCCACAGTGTGTTGCAACCCTTTCGCAATCCCTACATCCAGTACATCAGGCGGACCTCTACCCCTGATAATTGTTGGCTCTGTTGGGCCCCAGACCACAGCGTCCTGCCCCTCAGTAGCGCGCAGGAGGCGCCTACCGTCGCTGTTGGTGATTCGCGAATTCCAGGCTGTATGCTTGGCGTTCAGGTACCCTGCCATGAAT
Organism: Vandiemenella viatica; assembly: GCA_031002005.1. Classification (NCBI taxonomy): domain Eukaryota; kingdom Metazoa; phylum Arthropoda; class Insecta; order Orthoptera; family Morabidae; genus Vandiemenella; species Vandiemenella viatica. Next base: position 69,537 of record JARYHS010006733.1, read on the forward strand.
ACCTTCCCCCGCAATCGTAGAAGTGCAGCCACCTTCTCTTCGTCGACACGTCCCAGGGGGGGTCTGTACGCCGAAATTAGTAGTAGTGTGCCTCTTGAAGTTTCGATGGCAACACCCGTCGCCTCGATCGTCTGGAGTTGTTGGAGGGAGATATCGTGGTGTTTGATAGATCTCCGTATATAGATGGCAGTGCCACCACCCGCAGTTGGTCCGTCATTCCTGTAGCAGCAGTAATTTGTTGCTGCTGCGTTGACGGCAGATTTTAGATGCGTCTCAGTTACAAGACAGGCAACTATTTGCTCGTCTTGTAGGAATTGTCGGAACTCGCAGAGTTGACGCCAAATGCCATTGGCGTTCCATGTACAGATAGTTAGGTCCTCTAGTCTATTTCCCATGTTGGTTGAGACTAGGTCCTATTTGTGAGGCTTGAAAGGCCGTTTGAACAGCTGTAGCTATCTGCCGCGGAAAGTCCTGGAGCATGGTGTGCACTGTTTGCAGCAAAATATGCATCATGCTGAGTAGTGTAGCACTGTCATACTGGGAGTTACTCGGAGGTTCAGCTTCTCGAGTGTCTTTATCAGGTGTTCGTTGATCCTGCATGCCCGATCGGCGGGATCTTATGGTTTCTGAGTTGGTTTTGTTGCATATGGATTTCCATGCATTTGGCGTCCTCACGTTTGGGGCTGGTTTGTTACTCTGGTTCCCTATGTTTGAGGGGCCACTGTCAGATTGACCATCAATGATAGCTTCACTGGTTGAATCTTCTTTTGATCCAATTTGTGGTACAGTATTAGAATCTTGCTTGTTCTTGAGCCCTATACTCAATCCAACAACCACATTACCAGCTGACCAGGCTCTTCGAATTTATACATCACTGGTCAGACCGGTGTTAGAGAATGCTGCCGTTGTGTGGGGAAATACAGCAACCACACATAACAAAAAGCTCCAAACTGTGCAAAACTGGGCCATCCGGTTTGCCTGCAAACTCCCGAGAGAAACGCCTACTGCTGTCCTTCATCATGTCAGCGGTTTACAAACACTGAAACAGCGTTTCAAACAAACTGCCACGAAATTCTACAACAAGTGTGTGAGCTCTGAAAACCGACTAATAGCTAGCCTTGGTAACAGAGTACACTATAACAACAACATTAGGTGGCCGGACCACCTCCTATTATAATGACGAATACGGAGCTGACCACACCCATTATGCTACACCCATAATAAAACCTTAATATATAACTGAACTGGAAGGGGATACGATAACCGTAAGAACTTCCCTATACTCCGGAACTAGGCCACCCATTTAATGTAGTCTGTGGCCGGTTAAGCGTGCTTCGCCAAGCCTGTCATCGATGAAGGGAAGGACTGGTCGCAGCGAGTACCATTCCCCTGCATCTTCGCCGAACATTTCGACTGCGACCAGTACTTCGAGGAGCTGTACTACAGGCTCTTCGCGTCGCCAGCACCAAGCAGGAGAGTGGGACCGTCGCCCACCACTCTAGCAACGAGGGGAACATGGACCAGCCAACCAGCCATGAAGGGGCACTGGACCAGCTACTGCAAGCGGTCCCACCCACACAACACAGCGCCACGAAGGATGTACTCTGCCAGCTAGCCACCATCCCGCCCAACACACGGTTGGCACTCGCTGGCTTTCTGGCTAGCAGCCCCAGCCAAGACGTCATCAAGGCAGCCGCGGAACGCCTTGGCAGCCAGGAGCCTGCCACCACCACGACCCAGGAACTTCATGTGACCGATACCACAACACACCCAGTCGCCGAGCAGGCCCCCAACCCGAAGGCCGACACCAACGAACCAGCGAGTCGAGCCACCATGAAGCGGGCAGGGTGGACCTCCAAGAAACCAGCTGGGATCATCCAGTGTTCCGCTGCCAGCGTTACCGGCACCTGGCTAAGGAATGCCGCAGCCAGGAGCGCTGTGTGTGGTGCGCCGGAAACCACAGCTCCACGGTTTGCACACGACCGCGTGAGGCCACGCCAACGTGTGCAAACTGTGGTGCTGACCACGCCGCCTGCTATGGAGGCTGTCCCGTGAGGAAGGGACTTTGCGCCGAGGGAGTGAGAGGAGCAACTCAACGCACCGACACCAGACCAGCAACGGGGAGGAAGGGAAGGACAGCCCATCAAGCGAGCAGTCCCACACACCAGAGGAACCAGCAACCCCCGCCAAGCAGCTGGTTCCCTTTGCAGCCGCAACCAGGAGCTACGAGCCACCCGCAGCCATGGCGCTGCAACCACGCCGATCAACATGAAAACCAGCTGCGGATGATTGTCCAGCTGCTAACGCAGCTGATAACCACAATGATCCCCAGCCAAAATACGAACCCTATGGTTGTTTTAACCTAAGGGCGCCTTAGGTGCCCACAGCCATTTTTCCCCCAAACGAGTAAATAAAAAGCTTCCCCAAATTAACCCATCCAAAACAGTGACACACAAGGAAGAGCTACTTTTGGTAGCGGGGCCTCACAAACATGCCGTTGAGGCAGTGACAAAAAAAAAAATAAAAAAAAAAGCTTAAGCAACGGTGAGCGTGGTCAGCGCTTGGATGGGTGACTGTTTTGGCTCCATACGCAGTCCGCAACGCTGATACCCTCAGTTCCAGCGCGCTGATTGGGCGTCCTGGCAACCCTCTATACACGACATTCGAATTTCGGCGGCAGCGAAGGAAGTGACAGCGAAGTCAGTATGTTTGTGATTTCTAGAAGCAACATCTAAATAGACCTGATGAAGACAACCGAGCAGGTTGTCGAAACGTCGTCGTTTTATGACTCCATCCGGCTGGACTCCCGTGAAACTTTCATTAAATCCTAAATCTTCAATGTTGTAGCATACTTTCTTCCTTATAATTTTCTGCAGCCATCTTTCCTTCTCCCGTCCTTTAACGTAAATGATTGAATCATCCTCATTGGTTACTGCATGTAGTATAGAGCACATCCTGCTGAAGGAAACACCATCAGAATTCCGAGGTATTCCATGGTAATTATGTGTAAGCCATCTAACTTCTGGCTTATTACCTCCATACGATGGCGACGAAACAGAAATACAGTGTGTAGCGATAATTTTGTCTCAGCGCACTATACATATAGCAACTTCTTTGAAAATAAACCCACCATCTTTCTTCGTGAAGCCCTGTGTGTCCAGGAAGATGGTCGGCATGGTAATGGTTGGTAGGACTGGGTGCTACTTGGTTTTATGTCAGCTTACGCACAACACCGGTTAGAGGTACATATTCCACTACACGATCATGCAAGATCAGGCAGTATGAAGCGGTGTAGGCAGGAAAAATTCTCGCTGCTATCAAACTTCATACGAATGTCTACAGGTCCTGTTTTAACAGACTCATTTTGATATGAACAGCCTATTACGGCGATAGGGGCAGTTTATATAAAGTCTTCACGTTTTAGTAACGGTGAAGGAAGGTCTCGCTCGTAGTAAGACTGTTGGAATCTTGCATACATGTCATACAACACTGTGGTTCGGTTTCTCTTTAAGTCTAGATTCAAGTTCTCATATGGATACGCCACATCATTTAGGAACACTTTGACATTGGTGAGATTGCAGTCGTTAAAGATGGATGCACTGAATTTCGCATTCCGTTTCCTGTTTGTTTGCAATCCCGGAACCACAAACCTAGGTTTCTCCAGTTGCGTTGATATTTTCAAAGACCAAATTTGAGTCTTACTGATTTGAAGCAACGGGTACTCCAGCAGATCCCAACCTCTGAAATTAATGTGAAGTGGTTTTCCACTGCCAACCATCTTGAGCAACGCTAGTGTTTCTCTTTCACCTACTTGCAAATGAGGCATCACCCATGCCAGCTTGCTGATGGTGAATTTACTTTTCTGAGGATTGGGATTAGCTTTCACATAAGAATTTGTATCGTCCCTCGCTCTAATCAGTATTAGATCTTGTTTTACATTTGCAACTATCTTCTTAAAGTCTTCGCAAAACCCGAAGAGCATACTCAACGGTATACATACATCAAAGTACCCATTTCCAGGAGCGCGTTGAGCTCATCCTGCGTTGATCAACAAGCCCATTTGTGGAGGGCTTGCAGAAATAAGCGTTTTCAATGTGCTTGTGATACCAACGTTTCTATTTCGGTCAATTTCAGTTCCATAAGTTCATATCGAATTTCCTCAAACTGAAAAGCGAATGTATTGGATGTGATAAGTGAATTTGTTACTGCTCCATCTGATTTCATGAATCTTCCTTCAATATGCAAGTAGCTTTCGCATGGTAGGTGTATATGTATCTTGGTTTTGAATCAGTATTCGGATTTCATCATTGTTATTAAATGTGGCTGGCGTATATGGCTGGTGACTCAAATATTGCTTGCTCTTCACCGACTCGTCAAACCCCATACTGGAAGTTATGTCTAACACCTCATCCATGACTTTTATCTGAATAGCCTAACGAGTGTAAGAAGAGCACGTTTTCAGGTGTTAACCGCTTCACTGTCGGTTTACGACTGACAGCTTTGTGATGTTGACGCTTCTTGTTATAACGAGCACCCATTCTTCTTTATATGCAGTCTCTCTAAAATCCACTAAATTACCGTCTTGATCGACAACTCTAACGCTGATGTTGCTGAGAGTTTTTACTGTGATGGGCAGATAAATGACATTAGCGGGTACTTCCACAATCTTGTACCCTGGTGGAACTGTTGGAAAAAACTCGTGTAGTGTATGGCTAAGCTTATCATTGTCGTAATTTCCGGTACATATGCTGCATTCTATTCTTATTGCGTTAAGTTTGAAGATCTGTACAGTGTAGTCTGATGTATGAAATCCAGGCTTTAACACACGTTTCGAAAATCCGAGCAGAGATCCAATTGAGTTTGGTTTAGAGAAGTCAATTTCCACAGGTGTTTCAATCTCACACTTGAGTGAATTGTTGTTTGCTCGAATTACTAGCTTTTCGTTTTTAGTACGCTGAACCAAATAATTTGACAAATCGTCAGTATCGTAAGATCCTGTGGGGTATGTCTATCACTTTATTCTTTGAATAATGAAATTGACAATTTGTTTTGTCTATATTCGGAATCGAATTGTAAGTCTGAATATCAAACAAGCAAACTGTGTATTCGCCTTGGCTCAAATCTATCGGTGGAAAGTAATCACAGCCCAAGACTGAACTGTTGCCCGACAAGAAGAGTGTCACAGACATGTGTTTCTCTGACCAAGTTTCGTTCAAGACTGACGTAATACATTTTCATACAGGAATTTTAAACACAAATGACCACATATATGTGTGCCAAATGTCTGGTGCCGTTGCAGATTGTATTCTGTTCCCTGCAAAGTACCGCTGCAACTCCAATGGAGGAGATAAGTCACCGAAACTGTCGAAATACTTAACTATACCGTCTTTGTACTTGATGTAAGCAAGGCAATGTGTTCCAGCATTATCAGCACTGTCCAAGTTCACGACACCACATTCACGTTCACGAATTTTGTGAGGTAGTGCATCACGCATGAAAACACCTCGAAAATATGGTATGCCCAAACGCTTTACATGTTTACGTATGTCATCGTCTGTCAGTGGTTTAACCGACCTTTTTTTTTTAATCCAGACCCTTATTTCCTGTATGGTTCCAAATATAAACCCTTACCCCTCATTGCAATTGCCTCCATCGTTTCGTTGTGCCGTTTCTCCTCTGCCAACTGCTTATTCGCCTCTTTTGCTGCTTTGACAGCCTTGACGACATTTGCAACCCCACCTGCCAAAGCACCAGCTGCTGACAAGTCGGCAAATAATGGTATTAATGGAAGAATACCACTTTTTATCTTCTTTTTTTTGCTTAATATCACCACCGAACTTTAACTTGGCACTCATGGCTTTGTTAACCACAAATGCAGCTGCACGTTCACCAAACTTTGCATCCTTGGCCTTAATTCTTTCTGCTGCCTTCTATGCGAGTGTACGATCTGCAAGTGTACGATCTGACCCCTGTGCATAAGCAATGTCGTGTTCCCTGCAGGCAGCATGTAGTGGGTTGATACCCTTCTGCCCAAGAGCCATCCGATTTTCCTGTTTAGTACCGGGACCATAAAACTGGTATATTGGTACATGCGCCTCAAAAGGCATCTTGTCGATAAGCTTGTTTAAAAAGCCACGACCTTTCTTCTTCTTCCTCGTAGGAGGCATTGTTACCGACTGACTAACTTAACACGTTCGAGCGGCTATATATAGCCAGAGCAACCACCAATCCTTGTCAATATGAAGTTCGTCAAACAGAGAGACACATTGCCCGTGAGTATTGTCAATACTGTCGGCAACAATACTAGACGGAAGAACGGACCTCTGTTCCCTGAGACAGTGAGGGATATAGTGTGTGGCCTATCAAATTGTGGGAAAACCAATCTTGTGCTGTCCCTGCTGGAACACCCAAATGGACTTAGATTTAAAAATGTATACGTGTTTTCAAAGTAGTTGTACCAGCCAAAGTATCAATTACTATGGAAAATATTAGAACCCATTAAAAAAATTCAGTATTTGACATTTAGTGATAATCAAAGTGTACCTCCTCCAAGTGAAGCTCTACCTAATTCTGTGTTTGTATTTGACGATGTTTCGTGTGAGAAGCAAAATAATATACGAGATTACTTTTGCATGGGCAGGCACAGATGAGTGGATTCTTTTTACTTGTGCCAGACATATAGCCATATACCGAAACAGTTGGTTACAGACAATGCTAACTTGATCGTGATCTTTAAACAGGACGATATGAATCTAAAACACATTTACAACGATCACGTCAACACCGATATGATGTTCAAGGAGTTTAAGAAAATATGTGGGTACTGCTGAAATGAGCGTAAACACGGATTTTTGGTCATTGAAACAGACTGCGACATGTACCATGGAAGAAACCGAATCGGATTTGATTCATTTTTGAATAAATAGCTGAACACCCTACGTACTGGTATCATTACAAGCATGGACAAGTTTGGGAGAACTTCAGTGACACAGAGCAAGAGAGTGTTTGTGTACCCACAACAGAACATACTTCTTACGAATGAGGGTAACTTGGATTGTCAGGGTAAAGTATTCAAACGTGTGGCCAATCCCGTCAAAGATGATGATGCTGCAAATAAAGGATATGTTCAAGCCATTCACCGGGATGCCATTGATAAACCCTTGCGTATGGTTGTCGAAATAGAGAAGAAACTTTCATACTTAGATGAAAAATTTCGATAAAACCAGGATTTATTTTCCTAACTGAAGGAATTAAAATCAGCAAGTACAACCATCGTGGTACCCATTAACCCCACAGGTGAAGTTATCGATGAGGCGTATGTATTAGAAGGAGGGTACAATTATTACGAAATTCCGACTGATGGAACAATCGTTTCCATGACTGTACCAAAAGGCATACTCGCTAAACATAACTCACGTGAATATAATAAAGATATACCACTCAATGTAAAACAACACGATAAACTTAGTTTCCACGTTAAAACGTCGACTCCCATATACTAGCCGAACTCAGAAAGCCACACCTGTCAATCTCAATGTGAATGTATTTTTCAAATATAAAATAGTACAGTAAACACACACAAGCTTCATTCGGTGTGTAAACATGGATGCAACAACAACAACCAAACGTGGTATCATAAAGGCCCGCAATGCAATTCGACGAAAGTTACTCGAACTGAAGACAGGCCAGATTGACTCCGAGAAATTTTTCATGGATTCATTAAGACCTGTGACAGACACTATGGAAAGAGTTTTCTAACCTCAGTGACATATACAGCAGCAGTCCCCTCTCTTGATAAAAGATTTCTTGAACTCACTAAGTCGAAGTGAGCAAGATTATGATTCAGTGTATGGCGTCCAAAAGAATAATGCTTCACTAATGATTGGGAACTCACCTGTTACTATTGATGAAAATGTTATTTTAATTGATGGTAGTGAATATGAAAGAACAAGAGGGCTAATAAAATTGTTGTTTTTGAAAAACCCAAAACAGTATACTGCCAAGGACTTGAAAAGCTATTCTGAAATATTAAACAACACAAGCGCTCACAGAGTAAATTTTAGTCCATCAGGCAAAGTTTTGAAGTCACCAGGGAATATTATGTATAAAACCATAATCTCTAAACTTGTAAACCAGTCTGGTTCTGGACTTCTTCCTACGAAGGAATATGTGTACTGGGACGATCCCAATGAAGTCGTTGAAAGATTGAAGTTACATACCACATCGACATCTGCAGGACATACAGCACACTCCAACGAAATTTTGTCAGTAGTTGAAGAACTTCGTGAAAGAGACATCAATGGATCAAATTGGGACAGAACTCCATAGACCAGCAAGAAGAAATTTCCCAAGACGTCACGTAGTCATCAAAGGACTCGATGATCTGTAGCAACCTGATATTGTGGTAATGATTCCATACTCTCGTAAAAACAGTGGCTACAAGTATATACTGATGTTGATTGATACTTATTCAATAAGTATCAAGAACAAGACAGCTATTGTGGCTGCTGATGCTATGAAGAGAATCCTAAGTAGAGGTCGTGTTCCTAAAAACCTACAGACTGACAATGGAAAAGAGTTTTACAATTCAAGGTTCAAGAAACTCGTGACTAGATATGGTATTAATCACTACTCAACATATACCCATCTTAAAGCATCAATAGGTGAACGGCTAAACAGAACTATTAAGAATGCAATGTGGCAAGAATTCAGCAGACGTGGTTCACATCGGTGGATTAAACTTCTTCCTCAGTTAATGCCAAATTATAACAAAAAATGGCATAGCACCATCAAAATGAAACCCTGTGATGTAAAGGACAACTCTCTACTTTCAACAGTGTACTTCCGTGTTAAGACTACCACACCAGCAAAATTCAAAGTTGGTGACCATATCAGGATCAGTATGTTTAAAGGAAAGTTTGAGAAAGGTTATCTACCAAACTGGTCAACTGAAGTGTTTACCATTAGAAAAGTTAAATTTTCAAATCCTGTAACTTATTTACTTAATGATTATCAGGGTAAAGATATTGCAGGAGCATTTTAGCAGCAAAAATTACAATTAACAAAACATCCAAGTACATTTCTTGTTGAACAAGTGATAAGGAAAAGGAAGAATATGGCATTACTGAAGTGGTTAGGTTTTGATAAATCGCAAACACATGGATAAATGTAAAAGATTTATTTCAATTATAAAGTGTCTTTTGATCTATAAAAACTATTACAACATATCTGTTTTGTGGGTTGTTTCTGACTTGCAACTAAACAAAATGCTTTTGATGGCATACGCGTTTCGCCTTTATTCAAGGCATCATCAGTGCCCTAGATAAACATATATACACATATATATACAATGCTGTTGTTTGATTTTTGTACAGTTTTCTAAAAATATTAAGTGGATACTTACAGTTTTTATATATTCATTAACACGCACAAGTTCGTGTTTCCATACCAGTTACTCTTTACGCACTATCACTACTGTCCCAAGTTTGTGTAGGCTCCATTTTAGGTAATTTCACCTGCCACGAACTGTATATCTAGTTATTTGTTGTTGTTGACATCGAAAAGTCGTGAGCCGAAGATTATGTGTTGTATAACTATTTGTTATTTTGAATCTGCGGTCATTACCTGTGTGTATTTTGTGGCTGTATGTTTGATTATAGGATATGTGTTATTTATTCCTGTTTTAATGTTTTGAACAAGGTTTGGTTTGGCCGAAAAAATCACCACCATATTACAACATATGTTTGGTTTTATTTCACACATTCATATTTATAAATCAGTTCATTGCTTATATATTTGTTACCTAATACTAAGTTACAGTGCACTGGCAAACCCCAACAAATGGCCAACGACAGTCACAGATAGTCGGGTACAACAATTAACAATTAATGACTGTCATAGATGACCAAAAACTTATGCTATGACCAACGACTGTCACAGATAGTCGGGTACAACTATTTACAATTAATGACTGTCACAGATGACCAAAAAACTTATGCTAGTACATCTATTCACAAATATTTAAAACACATCCCACCCTCCAGTGCACTGTAATATATACACGGGATAAAAGCTATATTTATTCTTCATTCACACTTATTTTACAAACTCATTCACTCTCTGGTACAGACTTGTGCCCCCAAGGTTGGGTCCCAATACCGTCGGAGTAAATATAGCATTTATCGTACAATCTAGACAGACCCAGCTTGGATACTTCAACAGTTGTTACTCTATGGAGTTTTAATGCAAATCGGAGTTGTTTGTGGGCTTCTCTGGGACACCATGTCAACAGTCAATATAATCATGAATTGTAAGATTTTTTTGTTACTGTACGCCCCAGACCCTTGGCCCATCTTGAGGTCTGGTTAGATTAATTTAATTTAATTTATTTAATTTAATTGCAATGGAGCACAGGCTCCGGTGGCAATTTCCCTAATACCCCATCTTCCCCCTATCCTGCACCTACCTACATTAGTCCTCTACAAATTTTATCTTTAAATTCTTTCAAAGTTTTCGATAAATTATTCATCATTTCTCTTGGTAACTCACTCCAATCCCTGACAGCCTTACCTAAAAAAGAGAATCTTCCCACACCCTAGTGCCTGAAATCAAGTGCCAGCTTCTGGTCATGGTCATCTTTTCCCTTCCATGCACTACTTTTCATACCTATTGCAATATCTTTCCATGCCTCATCGCAGTATATGTCCTGTATAGTCCCATGACCATCCTCATACTCCTCCTGTCTTGCAATGAATCCCATTCCAGCTCCTTTATCATATCGTCACTGATTGCATTCTGTGATAATTTCCAGAAACAAATCTAGCAGCCCTTTTTTGCACCCTCTCCAACTCCTGTATTTGATACGTAAAATGAGGGTCCAATACTACACTACCATATTCGTGCAATGGTCTGACCAAAGTTTTGTAACCCAATTTCTTGACTTCTCTCGTACATCCCCTCATCACTCTCCCCATCAAGTGCAGAACTTTTTAAACCTTTTCCTACCACCTGTCCAATGTGTCCTGCCCAGTTAAGTTTGTTATCAAAAGTAATTCCTAGATATTTACATTTCAAGTCTTCAGCAAGCAATTCTTTCTCCACCTTATATTCATAATTAACATTTTGTTTTTGATTTGTGTATCTAATAAGCTGACTCTTCTTTGTATTTACCTTCATTCCATGTTTACCAACCCAATCATGTCCAGATCACCCTGCAACTGTTTACAATCCTCTATCGTTTTGATTCTTTTATACAGCATTTTGTCATCTGCAAACAATCTAATTTCAGATAGTATACAATCAACACAATTATTCATTAGAATAATGAATAGCAATGGTCCCAATACGCTACCCTGTGGCATACCCATTTTTACTTCCACTTCTTTTGATACTACATTTCCTACCCTAACTTTCTATTTTCTACTTTTTTAAATTCTTCTACCCGGCAAATGACTTTCTTATCCACTTCAATGGTTTTTACCTTATTTACTACCATTTTATGGCTTACTCTGTCAAACGCATTAGACAGATCTAGTGCTACACTATCAATTTGGCCTCCCTTGTCCATTTCATCTGAAATATCTTTCATATATCCCAGCAACTGAGATTCGCATGAATATCCTTGCCTGAAACCATGTTGCCTGCTTGAAAACCACTTACGTTCCTCACATATATTTCTGATGTGGTTGCATATCAATCTTTCCATTAATTTACCTATTACTGATGTCAAACTGATTGGCCTGTAATTCTCAACTCTATTTCTCACCCCTCCCTTATGTACCGGTACTACTATTGCACTTTTCCAGTCCTGTGGTAAGCAGCAAGTGTCTAGACTCAATTTAAATATTTCAAGATAAGGTACAATGTCACATCCGGCTACCTTTACGATATCTGTAGTAATATTATCTTCACCAGCCCCTTTATTTTTTTTAGCTTTCTTATTTCCTTCGTGATTTCCTCAGGATGGATATCAAATTTTTTACAGTCGTCATTTCTAATTGTGTTGTTAAGCTCGTTCTCCGAATTAGACCCTCCTGTTTCTGATTCATTGTCCCTAATGCTTTCACTGAACCAGTTACTTAAAATCTCTGCCTTTTTCAAATCGTCAGTAACTTTTTCTCTATCCTTAGCTATTATTGTTTCTACACCCTCCCTTCCCCTCAGTTTCCTGATATAGCCATAGAAATTTCTAGATGCATCAGTCAATGGTCCTCCTGCACTGACAATACTCTTCATAAACCCATCTTTAGTCATTTTCTTTGCTGTTATTAAGTCCTTGTGTAGTTGTTTTAAATATTCCCTACTACACTGCTGTCTCTTAAATCTGTTATGTTCTTTTCTTACCAACCTCTTTAACCTCCTCACTTCCCTATTATAGTACATAGGTTCTCTACTTCTCTTTATTTTCTGCTTTGGAATAAATTTTTCTTCCACCTTTCTTATTATCTCCTTGACTCTACTGTACCTGAGGCTTCCTTCCATTTGCTGAATTGTTCTCTGAGATATCTCTTCAAATTTGAAACTTGTGCCTTTTTATAATTGTACCTATTTCCCCCTTCAATTTTGGCTGCTGGTTTACTGAATCCTCTAATATCCATCAGAACTGCTTTATGATCACTTATTCCTTCAGTTACTTGATACCTCAAAAGGTTTTCATTGGGCTTAATTAGAAATATATCCAAAATTTATTGTCCCCTAGTGTTTTGCTCAGCCACTTGTGTAAATCCTCCTTCCCGTATTAAGATATTAGCTAATCTTTGTTCCCTTGTGTTATTTATCTTATTTCCTTCCCAGTTTACACCTGGTAAATTTAACTCCCCGCCGATGAAGATCATTCTATTCTCACCTCTGAAGTCTGAGTATGAATTTAATTTCTCCCCAAGAGCCTCATCCTCTTCTGTCATTGTTCCACTGCGGTAAACAGCCAACACTCTGATATATTCTTTTTTATTACCTTAGAAATCTACCCCAAGTATCTCATGGTCTTGATCTATGAACGCCAGTGAACTGTGGTAGTTTTGGCTAACTAGTATGAAGACTCCTCAACCAATTGCTCCTCTTCTCTCTGCGGTACACTCTGTAACCATCAGGAAAAACCTCACTGTCTAGTACTTCTTCTTTTAACCAACTCTCTACCCCAATTATTACTTGTGGTTCGTGCATCTCTATTAAGTTTGCAAATTCGATTACTTTGTTCATTATACTTCTACAGTTTACCAGTAACACCCTTACTACTGGCTTTACATGTTCAGAATTTATCTCCTCTTTCTCACTTTTACCACAGTCAGTTATTGTTTCAGCCATTTCAACTATTTCTTTAATATCTGTGACTTTCCCCATCGCGAATCTGCAGTCAGTAGGCTGAATGAATACATTTTCGACCTTAGACCCGCAAACTCCACAATCAGGGAACCATTCACATCATCTTTCATTATTTCAACAACCTTTTCGTTATAGGGTTCAATATTGAAACGATTGTTGGGTTTATATCCAGACGTGTAGAATTCCTCCCTGCTGCGTTTCATTACTTCATATGGATCACAGCCATTCACCAAATAGAAGAAACTGTCTGTGTACATATAAAGTAATTTTTGTTGTATAAACTGCGGAATGGCGAATTCATAGTGAAACCGATACATCCGCAGTTTAGGTAGATCGAGAATGCACATCCCGACGTAGACTGGCTTGTTGAAAAGTATCTTCACTTTCGACATCTCCAGAGCCACAAAGTCTCTTTCGAAAATAGTCATTCGTTTAAAGTGTGGTAAGGCCACATGCTTGCGGGCACCGCGGCGGCCCATCCAACCTGTACACAATGTCACGTCGCGGTGTTTTATAAGGTTCTCCATTGTTTTGCTGAAAATTGAATTATTCATTAATTTTAAAGTCTCTCTCAAATTCTGATGTTGCCGACTGACGAGAACGCGTGTTGTGAGAGATACATTCTTTCAACCACGGTGACTGGTTGAAAGATATTACCTGATGAACCGTGCCCAACTTCATCCCCAAGCCTACACATTGCTGGAGGACTCGGTAATGGAGAACATACCGAACCTTATCCTCCAACGTAGTCATCAGCTAGGGGTAAGTAGATCCAGGGGCAGCTTTGTGGACATGTCGGTAGGTCTGCTAGAATGTCGTGTATATCCTGGGGGATAGTCAAGTCTACCTCTAAAACGAAACCCTTAGGTGCGTCGGCTGCTACGCTCTTGATGGCTATGCATGCAATCTGCTCGACTGATAACCACTGAAACCCTCCAGAGGGTAGATACTCTGACATGGCCCAGCCGTACAAATTGTTTACATCAAAATACATCATGAAATTTTTAGGTGAGTTGTGGCTGTACTCCGTCATGTACCGGTTATTTGTCTTGGCACACGTATGGACGCACTGGAAAATACCACCACGAGTTCCACGTTCGAAAAAGGGTAGCATGTCATCATCTGTCAGAAGATTCAGCTTGACACGAATTGTCTTTAACATAGCCTGCCACGAAAGGCCTGGAGCTGTGTAATAGTGTGCGGGGTCCAGGGTGTACATCACCAAACATACACTCCTAAATTTTTCAAACAGATCTGCAAGTAGATGTACATCTGTCCCCATGTACAGACTTGCATATTCTTACAAGTTTTTGATCTGGAAAATCCGCCACACTTGTGTCGCGTGCTCGTAATCTTCATCATAAATGTCTGACTCCGACAACAAACTATAAAATTTAGACTTTGGAGGGAGCGTGGCCTCTTTGAGCTTGTCCATCGAATCCATATATTCGTATGGGAATACTCTTTTCGCTTAACTAATTGGAACTTCTCAGGGTCCGTAATATACGAACGGGTAATGTCCATGAAACGGTCCTCAATGATTCCAACCAGTTTATCTAACGAGGACTGCATGAAACAGTACGAGTCCAGGAACCGCAATTTAACTGATGTTCCCTTAATCTTTTTCGAAAAGGAAATGTAACGTTCAGTGTTGATGGGCAAGACATCCATCAAATCATAGTCGAGGTGTGCTAAAGCCTTAACAATAAATTGCGCGTCATACCCAGACAAATTATGGAAAAAATGGGTATGCATCGTTGATTTTTGTACTGTAAATTACAGTTATTGTGTGCAGCCCCTCTGAATGCATCTGTGAAGTGGCAATGATCGCGAACCTTAACGGCTTCCGGTGCAAAGCCATCACCACAGATGTGGCATACCGTAGCACTGGTAAAACGTGCTTCATCATCAGCCGACATTACAAGAGGTGTGACCGCCTTGTAAATTCCATCAAGGTCATGGGCCAGTTTCACGAGTTATTCCAGTAGCCACGTCTCAGGGTTTTCGCCCAAGAATGAGTCGAATCTGTTCAGCTGAGGCTCGTATGCGCAAACGAGCTGGTATGCCGCAGCAAAAGGGATTTGTTCCTGGACTCCTGTGCAGTAAGAGGCATTAGGGTCGGGTCTACACGTATGAATAGGTTTCAACAAGCATTCAAAATCCGCGTAAACGACGAATGGTGCACGCTCTTTGTTCACAAAATCCTTAAACTTTTAGGTTTGTCTTCGTCGCTTGTTAGGTCCACTCTTACAGCGCCAACCCTTGCGCAATCAATCTCATGGCGTTCCAAGAGATCTTTGTGACTGAAATGCAGTCATCTCTCACAAATGAAAATTGCATTTTTGTGTCTAGTTATAGATGACTTTACTAACTTTGACAAGTTCTTGATCCAGCAGTAGTGATACTTATCGTCACCCTCTGTAATCAACAACATGTTTATATGGAAATCGCGTTTGACTGCAGCATGATGGAAGGGGCCTACAACTCTATGTTTTCCATTTTCTGGTTCCAAGTCATAGACATTGATCGAATATTCAGGATTTTGGCTCTCAAATTTAGAAATGTCTGACAATTTTACAGGAAACTCTATACCTGCAAAATCTAAATTGTGCTTGGACCGTGCTAGAGAATACTTCCTAACCAAGTTCGTTTTTTTTTTCCACCTGTTAGTGAAATGCCATTATCGTCCAAAGAAAATAACGGTCGTCGTTGTTTTGAACGTTGATTATTGCTTTCTTTGCTTGGATATCGGATGGCAGTGCTATAAATGAAGACCCACGATACAGCGGTTCGAATTTAGCTACATGGATATCGATGGCATTAATCTGATCGAGGGTTTTGCTACTATCCCGATCTTGGAATTCACTATATCTCTTCAAAATATCTTGACGCACATAGACATCATACCGTTCTTCCATGTGAGTGCTTAATGTTATTTCTCACATCTTCTTCATGAAACAAATACGGCTGATGTTAGTGACATTGTTCTTCTGAATTTGGAAAAGACAATCCAAACCCACCTGGCATTTTATAGCCGGTGATGAAGGATTGTTAATAAACGCGGAAATTTGGTCTTTAAAAATTGCATACCATGCTCTAATATAATTTTTGGGGTCTTTAAAATTTTCTGAATTTATAACTGAAACATGGAGTAACCTATTCCCGAAAGCACTTGACCTGGTATTTGGCTTCAAGCACGTAGCATCTGGCTTACCTTTTCCCCACCCTCGTTAACGGTTGCTGGTGTGTTGGGCAGCCATTGGGTCAATGGTTCGTCTGTAGCCCAGAGTGCCTCTACTGGCGACAGAGTGGCTAGTAGATCCTCATCTATTGGATCTTCCCACGCACTGGTGCTGGGATGGGATATGTCCACTGCTGGAATACTCCTGGCACTGGTGCTGGGTTGGTTTATTCCCACGCTGGTGCTGGGTTGGTTTATGTCCAATATTGGAATACCCCATAGTGCTGCAAGGTCTGGTGGTGATATATAAACATCTGAAAATAGACACAAAAATTTAGATTCATAGTTACAAGTATATAAAACAAAGCAGTCTATAAAATGAATAAATTACCTGACATTTTAATCCTTTTTGATGTACCGTCATCATGGGTTGCCATCTGTTTGTGTGTAGGTTGCACACTGGTAAGGCCAACAGTATTCACATCATCTGCAACATAATAAATTATGTCTGTCATATATGTGTTAAGTATTAACATGAAAAATAATTTAAGTACCAAACGATTGCCAGTAGCAAAACAATTCCTGTGTGGTAATCACATGCAAAGCACCTCCATTCACATCTACAACAAAATAAATAATGCACGGGTGTGCAGCCGGATGGTGTTTTGGAAACCTCCTTATATACCGTCTGGGAAGCTAAGCCAGTCCACGCGGTGACTGCCAGCTTTCGTCAGCATGTAGACACCGGACACCTGATGAAGACAGCCGAGCTGGTTGTCGAAACGTTGTGTTTCCAAAACACCATCCGGTTGCACATTGCTTCAGTACGTCGGGAAAGTCTCCATGCACACAAAATAAATAATGTCAATCACATAGGAACTATGCAATCACATAAAACATTATTTAAAGTATTAGCTACTTACTGGTAAGCTCAACAGCATTCATTTCATCTGCAACAAAATAAATAATGTCAGGCACATATACACTAAGTATTCACATAAAAAATTATTTAAAGTATTAAACACTTATATAGGAACGAAGTCTTTCTCGGCGTTGAGAATGGATGTAGTCTTCTCGGGAGACTAGCCGAGTAAGTAAATATCGTGTGGAAACATCTTACTTACTCGGCTAGTCTCCCGAGAAGACTACATCCATATTAAACACTTGCCGGTAGTAAAAAAATCCATAATTTCCTGATTGTTAATCACAGGCAAAGGAACTCTACACACATCTACAACAAAATAAATAATGTCAGTCACATATGCACTAAGTATTCACACGAAAAATTATTTAAAGTATTAAATACTTGCCAGTAGTAAAACAATCCACAATTTCCTGAGTGGTAATCACAGGCAAAGCACATTTACTCACATCTACAACAAAATGAATAATGTCAAGCATATGCTATAAGCATTCACATAAAAAAGTTATTTAAAGTATTAGCTACTTACTGGTAAGACCAACAGTATTTATTTCATCAGAGGCATCTGCAACAAAATAAATAATGTCAATCATATGCACTAAGTATTCACATGAACAATAATTAATTGAAACAATGTTAATCACTTACCGCCTGCAAAATTGTACCGCACCTCAAGGTTGTCCATTGTTACCGATCGTGAGTGTATAAATTCATCACTGATTAGTTGCGAGATGACAGGAAGACCTTTAAAATAAAATTAAAATTAAACTTACTTGTTTATAATAATAATTAATAATAGAAAATCAACTCACCATTTGCGAAATACTGTTCGATGTCTTCAGCAGTCAGTACTCGATCCATGATGTTCACTCTGTAATATACTGGTGATCAATGAGGCTGAGAAGAAGTTTGACACAGAATTTATACCCTGTCACGAACAGTTAATTGTGTTGTCGAAAGTAGGTCCCAGTCCGCTCACCCCAGGAATAGTGCCTAACGGGAACCAAAGCGTCACCCACGCCGAGTTACAGTACACTCGGAAATAGCGCTGCGCTAGGAAAGTACGCACTCCAGGAATAGTGCATAACGGAAACCGTTTCTTGCCGAAGCATCATCTGTGACGCACGCTTTCCACACACCGGGAATAGCAACAACCCCTAACCTGAAAAAGAAGGCTCAGTCCTGACCCCATCACCACTGGAAGTGAGCTCACTTACAGCCTTAGCTAACAAGTCAGAAGGTATTTCCTTGCCCCTCCTATTTAAATGTAGGCCATGTCTAGTGAAACTCCACCTACCAATTGTGTTTACAGGCACAACCCCAAAACAGAACTAATGTCTTTCCCAAGTAGTACTTCCGTTCCACATTTATCTGCCTATCAGCGTGGTTCAATTGTGGCTGGTCATGGCGACTTGAATGATCTCCACCCGAGTGTGCTCCTTCAACACTTTCTTCAGCTCACTCTCTATACTATAATTAGCATTTTTATCAATACTGTTCCCCGCATCTCCCACCATCACTACCCTATCCTCATTAGTGAAACCTCTACTAATTGAATCTATATCCTGTAGTACCTGACCTAAAGTTGCACTAGATTTGAATAAGTTTGTGACTAGGTAACCTGTGTCCAGCTGGTCCTTCAACATGCGGTCTACACCTCTCCCTTGACTACTATCTAGCAACAGAACACTTTTCTTCCTATTCTTTCCATGCATTCCCTTATTCCTAAAGGCCTGATGCACCTTACCTACTCCTACATCTACATGAGCCTCCTTCCCTCATGACTCTGGTAACAGGTCAAAACTATTTTTTGCCATAAGTTCTACAGTGTATGGCTTCTTTATCCTGTTAATCATATTTCCCCTAAGACCCGTTATCATTTCACAACCATCCTTCTCATCCTCTTCTCCACACCCACTATCTCTACTTATTGCCTCTATAGGCTGAGCACCCACAGG
The DNA here is from genome assembly GCA_031002005.1 of Vandiemenella viatica. Taxonomy (NCBI): domain Eukaryota; kingdom Metazoa; phylum Arthropoda; class Insecta; order Orthoptera; family Morabidae; genus Vandiemenella; species Vandiemenella viatica. The sequence goes on from JARYHS010006733.1 coordinate 88,918, forward strand.
CGAGGACTCTACAGGGTTAGCCACCATAGGCCAAGCCTCCACGTGTGGTACCTCCAGAGTTCCTGCCCCAGATCCTTTCATCTCCAATGCAAAAGTGGACAAAATCATGGGAGAACCTCATTTGTTTCCAATGTTCCCTCTCCACTGCATGCCCAATGAAACTCCATCTTACAGCCACTGCATCTCATACCATTGTTCATCTTCTTGCGGTAGGCGCCCCACTTTCCAAACATAATTAATTTTTTTAATAACTCGGACACAATAATCAAATAAGCTTTCACTGAAAACATTTCAAAAACAGAATGCTGAACATCATAAAATTGTCTGCATTACAAACTGCAAGATAGACACATAATTAGGAATCAGAGATTGTAGCACCCACCGTGTTAGTCGACTATCATCACTCTTCGGTAATAAACCCGTGTTGTTCTGTTGTGCAGGGAGGCGAGCTACCACCGAGCGCAGCCTTTCTGGCATCTAAAGGTGACACCTCACATCCTGCCCACGACATGGTACTGCTGTCATCCGCCGACCACTCGATAATCACATACGGCACGTACGGCATGTGGTCGGCGCTTATGGCTGGAGGAAGGGCTGTTGTGTTCGACGTCGCCGCGGCAAACCCCGAAGCTGCTGGAGCCCCCGCTACAGTGGAGATGGCACGACGGCTGTACCCGCAATGGGTGACAATGATATGAGGTTTTCTGGTGTAAAATTGTTGTACCAGTCCTTTTGGAGGAGGTTGTTACTGCTCGAAAATCTGTCATTTATAGACCTCACGAATGTGTTATAATAAATTTGCTGTAGAAGTAATACCCGCTTGTCATGTTAATGTCTATTCACGAGTAGGTTAAAATAATTAGCATTTCAAAAGAACCATGTGAAAAAGACACCAATTTAAACCTATCTCTTAATAAAGAATGGAATTAATATGAAAATTAAAGCCTATTTAGAGTACCAATACTTAATAAGAAAATAGGTGGAGAAAATTATTGATTCAAACAGATATAGTACATGCAGGAATGTTGTGCGGTTTGGGTACACGTAAGAATTTTATGTTTTTAACTTTATTAGGAAAATTTCAGTGTGTTAAACAATAATAATGCCAATAACTATTAAAGAAAATTTAATGAAACATTCAATAGTTAATGTGGTTTACATAAGCTGATAATTATTTCACTACCAGTAACTAATAACGGATGCAACCGTTTAAATTTTTTAAGAGCAAGTAATACCATTATAAAACATCATACTATAAGTTCTCATAAAGAAAACTGAAAAAAAATATGTAACTGATCCTCTATTTATAGAATCTGCTTTCGAACATTAATGATTTGCAGCAACATTTCTCTCAATATCATGCAAAATATGAAAAGTAAAAAATTTAAAGGAAAGCAAATTTCTAAATAAGTAGTAAATTTAGTTTTTGGATCTTAATGGTTCTTCAACAATTATGTTGCTTGCTCCCTACTATTGGAATACATCCCGTAAATATCTGAAATGTTAGCTAATGATCGCGCCACATCCCATAAGGCGGAAATAATTATCATCCGGAATTTTACCCATATTGCTTCAACGACGCTGTTATAAATCGTGTGAATAGTTCAATTACATCAATACGTTTATTATTTACTATAATCACATGGTCTTTGTAAAAGTTAGTGGCCAAATCACCACTAAACTCGAGGTCATAAGACGAGAGCAGACTGGTAGGCTGTCCAGAAGCTAGTAAACTGTTATGAAACGTTGCTCTTTACGAAGTAGACCTAGAGGACTATCATGGTTCCGGGTGTGAGTAATCATGTTATGGATCATTAAGAGGAAATCACACAATTAGATGCTTCATATTTACATGTTTAGTATCATTACACAGCGTGGATCACATGATGTACAAAAATTTACAAATGACTCCACGAATATGCTAGTTTAGGAACCCTGCTACCATCTTCCTGTGATGCAGTTGCGATCTGAATGGTCTAAGCCAGCAAAAGTGGTTTGATGGCAGCTTGGTATATATAACGTTGTACTTTAGTGAGATGCATGCTTTCAGTTTATGGATGCCTTGGCAAATGCAGTAAGAATCCACACGTTACTAAACTGAGTGAATCTTCTTCGATGTCGCAGAACAACACTAGTGATACCGATGGCTATTGGCTGTTATTTTTAATGGGATATTCCTACTATGCCCAAAGCTGTAGGAGATGGAATGAATCCAACCACTGGCATTAATTTACAGTACAAGAATCAAAGGTGCATACCCATCTTTTTTCATAATGTATCTGAGTACGATTCGCACTTCATTGTTGGGGCCTTTGCACACCTCGATAAAGATGAAATGGATGTCTTGCTCATCAGCACTGAACGTAACATTTCGTTTTATAAAAGATAAAGGGTAAATTACTTGAGGTTCCTGGACTCGTACCGTTTCATGCAGTCAGGTTGCAAACCCTTGAGAACCATGACATTCACATTACGCGTGTGCATTTCAAGTACCCAGAGAACTTCGAACTAATTAAGTGAAAAGGAATCTTCCCTTACAAATACATGGATTCTATAAGGAAGCTCGAAGAGCCAACGCTCCATCTAAAGTCAAAATTATATTGTTCGATGTCTGAGTCTGACATTTCGGACGATGATTATGAACACCCGACACAAGTGTGGCGGGTTTTCCAGATCGAAAACTTGGGTGAATTCGTAAGTCTGTACATGGGGACAGCTACCTGTTGATCTGTACGCCCTAGACTCCGCCCACTATTTAACTGTTCCAGGACTTTCGTGACAGCATGTTAAAGAGAACGCGAGTAGAGCAGGATCTTCTTACAACCGGCTACATACTTCTCCTGATGCACCTGAAAATCTATACTATTATAAATCTGTAAGCAAGCTGTGTGTGTCTTTATTTGAACGGGAGCCCCGCAAATCTACAGCAAAAATTTGGACATGGTTATTAAATTTTTAGAGCTATCAAAATTGCTGAAATAGCTAATGACTTATATGTACTGAGGGATGGAGGAAATAATTAAATAAATTTCTAGACATAAAATTAAGAGATACGAATCACAATGTAATTGAGATGCTCCCTTCACACAAAAAATAAAAATATCGCACTACTTTAAATTCTGTTTAGTATTTTGATTTCGAATAAATCACTTTTCAGTTTTCTTTAATACAGTAAATAAATGGAATAAGATGTAATAATCATTACTAATCCTTCATTAACTGTAAAAATGATGTATTTGAAGCGTTTGACCGCACAAAAATATACTAATCCCTGGAATGTTTATATTTTATTTGTCTTTGGCCATATATTCCAGGTTTCATGTAGTTTGTTAAGTATAATTAAAAGGAAATCGTTACTCAAACCACTGCATAATATTTTAACTCTTCAATAAGAGTAACAGAATTACAATATTTTTGGTTTTTATTTTAGTGCTTAATATAGATAGTACAGCGTTTTCACTATACCGTATCGCCGCAATTTGATAGTGCCAAACAATTGTATTGTTTAGAGGTAGTTCTCGAGACATCGCAAACCAAAATCAGTTATATGTACAGTTCCTTGTTTCTTTGGTGACGTTTTTAATCTGTTCCAGGCCGCATTTCAACCTAACCACAAGAATAAACTCTACATGGAGATACAGCAATGTATAATTCCACGTGTTTTAGGACTCTTGCTATTTTGAAATTAATTCTTATAATTTATGCTTGGCGTACTTTGAATCTTGAAATCCTGTCATTACTAAAAATGTATTTTGTTATGCATTTCATGCGTTTAGGTGTGTTTGCATGGCTTGATTTTGAAGCCGCATTATCAGTATAGATTGTGGTTAGGTCGAAATGCAGCCAGAACAAGAATGTTCTTGGAACATCAAAAGGCATGAGACATTCAAGTATTGTTAGTAATCAATAAGCCGCTTTAATTAATGCAATGTTAGTGTTGAAGCGTAATCACCAAAAGAAACCAATCGCTGTGCATGTCCAGCGTAAATTTCCGTGTGGCAATGGCGACATATTTTTTTTTTCTGGTCGATTTTGAGATACGATGAAGAAAGATGGTTAGAAGTTCGGGTGGATGCGTAGAAGTTATAGGCAATTAATACATTTTATTACCTATGGTATGAGAATGTACTATACATATATGGCATACCAAAACTGGCCAGCAATTTTTAGTTTCTTAGATGTAAATGCTATCGTTGGCGGCAAAGATATATATATATATATTTTTAATGGCCGTTGAATGTACTGTCAAAACTATAGCAGACGGTTACTTTCATGTCGCCTTTATATCTAAGGTACATTTGTTTTTGGATTAATAGGCAGTTGCTATCCTCCTGAAAATGTGTCTAAAATTTCTGACCAAACTGATTCCCGGTACGTCCTTATTGAACCGTTAGCAATAATGTTTCAAATAGCTTTAATTTCTTATTTTTCATATATTATACTGTGTTAAAATATAAGAATTTTTTTTTGAACAATAGTATGAAAACTGAATCTAAGGTAGTAATTAAACGAAAGGAAACACTTCAAATGAAATCTATACTTTTTTCTTCTCCAAGTTAATATTTGATACTAAACTAAAAAAGCTCAGAGTATTTCTATACGCGCCAAGACCCGCGTGTTCGAAGCAACGGGTAAATGCTAGTTTCATTATATATTTTGATGTAAACAAACTGTACAAATGGGCCATGTCAGAATATCTACCATCTGTAGGATTTCGATGGTTATTGGCCTAGCAGATTGCTAGCATAGACTTCATGAGCCTAGCAACTCACTCACCTAGTGTTTCGTTTTGGAGGTGGACTTGATGATTCCCCAGGATATACACGATTATCTAGCAGATCTACTGCCATATCCAAACCACAAAGCTGCCCCTGCATCTACTTACCCCAAGCTGATGACTACGCTCGAGGATAAGGTTCCGTACATTCTCCATTACCAAGTCCACCAGCAATGTGTAGGCTTGGGAATGAAGTTGGACACGGTACACCGGGTAATATATCTCAATTAGTCCTCGTCGTTGAAAGAATACATCTCTCTGAACATCCGTCCTCACCAGTCAGCCAAGTCAGAATATAAGAGAGACTTATTCAAATATATGAACTTCCCCCCCCCCCCTTATTTTTACATAGCCTTCGTGTTATCTAAAGTATGCCTTTATTTACTACAGTTTTTATTTTTAAAACAATTTACTTTTTTAAATACATCTAGATAATTATTCTTAAGGATTCAATGGATATAAAGTATGCTACTAATTAATATACTAAATATTCTAATAATTAATCTACCAATTCATCTTCTAATTTATCTACATTAATTCACACCAAAATCAGCTAGTGTCTATGTATTTTTATACTTCTAATCAATCATCTGTCTTTTCGCGAATGTTCTTCCTTCAACCACTGCTGGACTGCGGCGACATCAAGGCCGCGGCTGTCTCTTCTGATGCTGCAGGGTGACTGCTGACATGCTGACCACCAAGTGCCGTCAGCCAGCTTTAAGTTTCAGGTAGAGGTCTCGTTCTTCTCCGGTTTGTCCTTGGAACCATCTACTCCCACATCAGGAGTTCCCTCCTGGAATCAGAGCAGGCCGCCCCCTGAGCCCTGGAGAAGGTGCCTCTGGCTTCCAGAGGCACTATGATGAATTGAGTATTTGCCGTTTTCCTGGTGAAGGCACCGCCTTAGTTGTGGGAAGTGCTTGTGGTCACATTTGGTAGTTCTTTCCTCTTGAATTTCTTCCTCTCCCGCCCTTCTTTCTGTTACTGATGCAGTCCGCGACGTGTTCTGCGCTCTGCTAATTTCAATTCAGCAAATCTTGCCTCCTCCCACAGCGATGTTAGGTTAGTAACTTCATCCAGCAAGTGTCAGAGCACGATCTCCCACAGTATGTCATATATTCTTCTATTCTGAAGTTGTGTATTAAGGAATGCTCTTTTTTTTAGGCCTTTCTGCTCTAGGAAACTGTTGTACTGACCATGGGGCCGGATATGTAGTGTATGAGCCCTGGAGATGGTTGTAGGTGAGTCATGTTAATTTTCTCTTTCTTGCAAGGAAGCATGTCGAAGGTCCTTCTAACCATGTTGTTATTTGTCCAAATTTGCTGTCATTCATCAATAGCGCATATCAAATATCTTTTTTGGTTTAAACAAGCCTTCCAATTACTTTAGTGGCTTGATTATACGTTCCTTTTTTATATCCAATATAACGCTCCTCGCCTCCTTACTTCCAAGTCCAGGGACCAGATGCCGGGTTTAACTGTTAGTGCATCTGTGGATGTTGTTCTGTAAGCCCCAGTTAGTCTGAATGGAATTCCTCGCTGCGTACACCGAAGCAGCTCCTTTGGTTTAACCTTTCTTAGGTTCTTGGCCCAAGTGCTTGCAGCGAATCCAATAACGGAGGCCAGTATTGCATCGTGACATCTTCTTATGACGAGCGGAGGCAGATTACTAGCTCGCCAATACTTATCAATTTGTGCATTACCAGTGCTGCTCGTCCACATTTATCCTCCATGTGAGACGCAAATTTCAGTGGTACCTCCAGTTCTACACCAAGGTAACCGACTACTGCTTTTCTTTTTATTGTTTTTCCCTAGGTCTTCATTAACGGATTTCTTAAGTGATCCTTTTAGGAACATATCGGTCGTCTTTTGGGGGGATAGATTTAACTTAACCTCTGCACACCACTGACTCAGTCAATCCAATACAGCTTTGCATTTTGTTTCCAATTCCTGCCTGGTGTCCGCGTCTATCAGAAGTGCGAGATCATAGGCAAATGTCACTACACCTCGCAGTTCTAGCATTTATTGCAATATGTCCGTGGCTGGTTCTAAGCCAATGTCCCAGAAAATTGGTCCGCACACTGATCCCTGCGGGCAGCCTTTCGTCACTCATTTATCTATATACTTGTTGGGGCACCTCAATTTGGTATATCTATTTCTGCAAAAATCTTTAAAGCTTTTATATAGGTTTTCTGGACAGTGATTTTCATTAAGCGTTCGAGCAGCATGGGTCACCAGAGATTGTCGATTGCACCGGCGATGTCTACAAACACTCCAACCACATAATTTTTGGAAGAGTTTTGACCTATACAATTATGTAGTCTTTCTCGGCGTTGAGAATATAAATAATGTTCTCGGGTGACTAGCCGAGTTATAGGAGTGTTATAATGACACAATATTTCGGCGCTCTCAATCGTTGGCGCAATCTTATGGTGAAGTGAGGTCAGGAACGTGCGAAGTTGCTGAGCTAGACCCGGTGCTACTTCTGATTGGTCGGCTGTGGAACTAGTCGTAGCAGGGGTCAAATCTCGTTGCAGACACATACTCAATGAGCAAATGGTATTCGTGTACACTTGCTACTGTTATTGTATCATTGTTTTTGCGAATTCCGTCTCAATGCTAAGTGAAGTTAGGAAGAAGTTTCCTTCCTCTTTTTTGGGGACTGCCTTGCCCTCCCTGCCCGAGGTGTTAGGGGATTACCCCTCCACGGCCCACTCCTGCGGGAGTGGAACCCTCGAGCGTGAGCGTAGGGTTGATCCAGATACCCTACGATGACAACTAAGGGTCAGAGCAACACTCCTGTCACCCCTGCAACCTTCAAACGACGTCGGAACCAGGCGACATAATGGCGGCTGACAACTCGCCTGGGGACAACGCCTTTACTCTCGATGATGACGAATTACCGGCCTTGACTTCGGACAACGAATCCATTTCAACTCAACTCGACAACCATGACATGGAATGCGACACCTCAGCCTCCCGCAAGCGTGGGGCAGTTACCTCTGCTGCCACCTCTGACGACAAGAATCTGTACAAGAAACAGGCTACTGAACCTAAAGTCAAGGGGGCCAAGAAACAGAATAAGAGCCGACCGTCGATAACGGCAGCTACTTCCTTTCCAGCAACCCACAGCATATTACCCTACTCAGTAGACCTCAGTCTACTATCCGCTGCATCAGCTGCAACAGTGAAGCCATCACCACAAGTGCCTCAACATCTGGATTAACAACAATTTATCTCTCCCCGTCGTACCGCAAGGGCATCTCCAACCACTGACACAGTGCAGGTCGTCGAGACTTAAAACCAATTCCAGCCTCTTCAAGATGTAGTACAGGAGTCAAATGAATCACAGGAGGCAAAGAAGCACTGCACCATCCCACCCATCGTAGTCCAGTTAGAGGAGAGTTACAAAAAACTACACGACTGGGTGGCAAATGCAGTAAAGGGACCCTTCGCTGCCAAAACAGCTGGTGGCGATATAAGTAAATTCACATTCACTACTATACAAGATTACATAAATATAACAAATATGCTTGCTGCCAATAAAACTCACTACTTCACCTTCCTCACTGGGGCAGTAAAGCTGATTAAAGTAGTTTTCAGGGGTATCCCACGAACTTATCCCACAGCAGATTTGATGGATGAGGTCCAGGACATGGGATTCGAAATACAAACTGTGACCCAGTTCAAACGACCATGTACAAACGTTGCCATGCAGTGGTTCCTGGTGGTGGCTCCAGACCTACCAGCCAACAGGAATGTGTTTCAGGTAGAGTCTGTATCACACTTGAAGGTCTCTACTGAAAAGCTAAGATCATCTCCTGGACCTCCACAATGTTACAGGTGCCAATTGTATGGTCATGTGGCCAGGCATTGCAGGATGGAACCTGTATGTGTAAAATGTACTGGAGGACATGAATCAAAGGAATGTTCATTGCAGAAGACTCGGGATGCGGCCAAATGCAGCAACTGTGACGGCAAGCACGTCGCTAGTTACAAGGGCTGCATTGCATATAAGAAAGCCGGGGTCGATACCGAGGAGCAAACTCTTCTCAATCAAAAACAGAAGACAGAGGAACAAATTCTACTCAATTTAAAATAGAAAACAACGATCTCCTGGTGATTAATCGGGCCAAAGACAACCTCCCACAAGTTCCACCTACCAATCCACATTCCCGGCAAGCACCTACGAATAAAAAGATCACCAGTCGGCGGAATGACGGTCAATCTTACGCGGCCACTGCAGGGACAGGACCAAACTCCTTAGCAGAATCTGACTGCAACATAGCTGCGAACTCAGAGACTGTGGATCAGATCACTGAAGCCTCCTCACCAGTAGAAAACCCAAAACCACCACGGCTTCCTACTTCAGCTACCAGACAACGCACTCTTCGTCGCAACGGACAGCTCAGAACCGCCGCACCAGCTCAGAATGTCGGAGTTGAAAGACTTTTCAGCATGATAGAAAAAGTCTTTGATACTCTATTACATCTCATCGACAGGATGAGCCGTCTGCCTGCAGATATCCAAGCAGCTGTTATGACAACTTCCACCACCAGCATAGATCCTTCTAATCATGGATAGAAGACCTCATGCTAGCAGTCTCTCCATCTGCGTATGGAACTCTAATGGTTTATACACTCCAAGAAAATCCATAACTTAATATTCCATAACTCCAGAAGAAAAAATATTTGTGACATTAAGGTAAGCAGCTTATTAACATAAAATAAAAAATATGTAGGTAGGTAATTTTTATTAATCATATATATCTAAAATTCAAGATTCATTAGATACATTTATCATATTTGCGGGCGGTGCATGATTCGAAGAATCTACATTGTAGTCCATCATGGTTGGGATTTCAGGGACTCCGAGACGAATGATAAATCCAGGATGATAATTCGAGACCGCGGTTCTGGTTGTTGTGACCAAAAGGTTTCGGAGTATGCTTGACTATTATCAATGTTAGGCACGGTGCGGGTGGCATCGTCGAGTATGGACATAATTTTAATTTTGGTTGCCATTTTTCTTTGTGGTGGTACTCTTTTTAATGTGTTCACTAGCGACTACATAAATAACCTGTTTTCATCTTGACTAACAGTCTAACTTTTTTCTTTATTCTCAATGGATTTTTTAAAAAACTTCAATGAATTTGTCATCTTCAGTCAGAGTTTTCTCTTTTGTTTTAAATTTTTTCGCACAATTTCCAACTTGTCTGTCTCGTTGCGACTCCTCCTCAGGATCTGCAGAGGCTGCAACCGGGTCAGGTTCTCTTGTTGCAACAACCTTCTGCAGAAACAAAAGTTGTTTGAAATAAAGGTATTCACATCTACGTGACCCACAACCAGACCCGGACTTCAAAGATTTTTGCCGGTTAAGTTGTCGAGTGAAACAACCTCGGATATTTTCCACCTTTTCTGCAAACCATCAGCTGAAAATAATAAATACGTTTGGTTTAGTCTTCCATACTTAGATCAGTTGTTAAATTAATATGTTTAGCAATTTTTGCTTTTCTTGTAGGTATCTTGCGTCAGGATGTACATTCATGGATCTTTATTACAACTACACACTTGGTTATACAACAATTAGCGCAATAATTAGATAAGTGTGTGACATTATATGCCAACATCAAGAACAATTTATTGTTATGCCAAATACAGATAATGATTGGGAAAACGTTGCAAGTGGATATGAAAAAAAACGCCAACTTCTCTCATTGCGTTGGTTTTTTTTTTTTTTAAATTGTTTAACGTCTCTCTAACAGCGAGGTCTTTAGAGACAGGAAAGGATGGGGGGCAAGTAATGGGAAGGAATTCGGCCATGGCCTTTTGAAGGAAGCATCCCGGCATTTGCCTGGAGTGATTTGGGAAACCATGGAATCATTGCATTGGTGCCATTGATGGCAAACATGTGAGAGTTATTCAACCTATCCATACAGGATCATTATATTTTCATTATAAACATTATTTTTCAATTGTTTTACTGGCTCTGTGTGATGCTAATTACAACTTCACTTACATAGACGTTGGAGCGTACGGGAAAAGCAATGATTCAGCTATTTTTAAAGACAGTGATTTTTACACTAAGGTTAATAACAAATCTGTCAATATTCCTCAGGCTAAGCCACTGGTTGAAAATGGTGACAATATTCCTTGCATGAAAGTAGGAGATGAAGCTTTTGGTTTACATGAAAACCTCATGAGACCGTACGGAGGACATAATCTCAGTTACCAGAAACAAATGTTCAATTACCGATTATCAAGAGCACGTGGTTACATCGAGTGCACATTTGGTATATTATTCAACAAGTGAAGGATATTTCACAGGCCAATGAATGTACATATAGATCTAGCAAAAAAAATTGCACTTTCATGTTGCATTTTGCACAATTTCGTACGTTCCAGAGATGGATTTTCTTACGAAGATACTCTGACGGTAACGGGATTTGAACCCGCTACTCATCGGGACCGTGACAGAGGAAGAACGGCACTCACAGTTCCAGACAAACTAGCAGAATATTTTGTGACAGAAAATCCATTACCATGGCAAGACAAGTGCACTTAAATCAATAAAAGTTAATAAATGTACACTTACCTAATTGTTTTTTTTTTTTTTTTTTTTTTTTTTTTTTTTTTTTTTTTTTTCATTCGTCATTTCATCTTTTCCTTTGAATAAATTAACTATTTCATCCCAACATTTAATTTTTAAATTACGATCTGAATAATCTTTTGATATTTTATCCCATAAACATGAACGGTTTTGAATTTCCACAATAAATCTTTCTGTATCAAAACTCATTTTTTATAATTCAAATCACTATTTTTACAAATAATACTGTGCGAAAACTGAGCGAGCGTCAAAATTGGCAGCTGGCTGGCCACTGAGTGAGTGAGGTACCGCTTACGCTTGTATATTTTGTTGGCAACGTCGCCAGCGCGCCATGTACGGCACAGGGAGCCGTTTTTTGTGGTTATGCTTCCAATCCGGCGACATGGCCAAACAGTCGCCAAGTGAGTTAGCTGCCATATGTTTCAATAGTAACTACTTGGATGCGTAGCTGGCCACGTCGCCATGGCGTCCCGGTGAGGTAGCGCCCTACGAGACAAACTTCATATAGGGGGAGATCTAAATGCAAAGCATGCTGACTGGCATTGTAACATACCTAACCAGGCGGGCAATATTCTAACAAGAGTTGTCAATAGATACAACATGTGTGTGTGTGCCCCTGAGGAGCCCACCCATTACCCATACCACGCTGGTTGACCGGACATCCTTGACGTTCTCGTCTCAAAGAATATTCTCGGATTCATTGCCGCCTCCACAGTAGACACCCTGTCCTCAGACCACCTCCCGGTCATATTCGAGTTGGGAACAGGCACCCTACAGCTTCATGATACTCCAAACTACGACTTCAAAGCTACAGACTGGAGGAGATACCGAGAAATTATAGCGGATGCTCTCGAAGACACCCCTGCAAGACGATAATCAAGACACACTTCTTGAAGTATTTGAAAGTGTGGTAATGAATGCCATCACCAACACTACGATACTAAGGACTAGCCCTGAACTTTCGACAAAACTCCCTCCTCACCTGCTAGCAGCGATCCGGCACAAAAACCGAGTCGCGAAGGAGTGGAGACTTACTAAGAATCCAGCTACCAGGAAACTCTTAAACCACCTCCAGAAGGAACTGAAGGCCTCATTGAACGGCCACCGAAACCGAGAATGGAACGCTCGACTATTTATGTTACGACCTGATGATGGCACGCTATGGAAACAGACTCGCAGGTTTACCAAAAAACGCCACAGACTTCCACCACAACTAGGAGATCGCGGACTTCTTTATCGTCCTGAAGACAAGGCAAATACCTTGGCGGAAGTGTTTGAAAGCAACTTTCACCCAGCCCCTGGCGATGCCGACCACCTGGAGGAAGTCAACAGACGACTCAATGTCTTCTTAGTAGCCGCGGACGATGACGAACACAACATTGAGCCCATCACGTATCAAGAGGTACACAGCTGCATGGCCACCCTCCTTCCTAGGAAGGCTCCGGGAGAAGATAGGATCGGAAATATCTGTTTGCGCAATCTGCCGTCGGTAGCTGAGGACTACCTTGCTGCCCTCTTCAACAACATTATCCAAACGCAGACATACCCGGCGCGATGGAAGCACGCAGAAATCGTAGTGATCCATAAGGCTGGGAAAAATCCATCGCTGCCACAAAGTTATAGACCCTTAAGCCTGCTCCCGTCAGTAAGTAAAGTGTTTGAGCGCTTACTCCTGAAACGATTAAATCGTCACATCGAACAGCAAGGAATATTACCCAACCACCAGCTATGGTTTCGCCGCGGGCATTCGACCACTCAACAGATGATGAGGGTGGTTGAGACTGCCACTCAAACGTTCAATTTTAACTGGTACTACTGGATATTTCCAGAGCCTTAGACTCGGTTTGGCACTGGCCTTCTGCTGAGCCTGTATGAGGAGGGGTTTCCTGGCAAATTAATCAAGCTGATCATGTCGTATCTAGAGGAACGAACATTCAGCGTAAGAGTCGACAAAGTCACTTCAACCCTACGCAGAATAATGGCTGGTGTACCCCAAGGATCGGCCCTCAGCCCCTTGCTGTACTGCCTGTATACAACCAACGTGCCCACCCAAGAAAACGTCAACACAGCAACTTATGCAGATGACACCGCCTTTTTCACCAGCAGCCGCATTAAGGCCATCGTCAGCGCCTACAAAACGTGCTACAGAAAACCGAGGCCTTGGCGAGGTGTTGGAGAATTGAGATCAACGCCGCCAAAACTCGGGCCATCTTATTAACAAGAAGAAGAGGACCACGCCTGCATCCGCAGCCGAACTCACAGCTGAAATTAAACAATAATCTGATACCATGGTCCAAAACGGCACGATACCTTGTTACGCTGGACTCTAACGTGGAGAGCCCATATAGAAGACCTGCGTAAACGCGCCAGCGCCAGGCTACAAGCACTCTACCCTCTTATTAATAAGGACAGCAAGCTACCTGCGTCCACGGGCGTGCGGATCTACTGCTCCCTGATCTGGCCTATATGCGAATACGCATGCCCTGTATGGGGTTACGCTGCCAACACACATCTGCATCATCTACAGACTGTGCAAAATAGAGCACTGTAGAGAGCCCTTCACGTAGATAGCAGGTTCCCAACTAATGCCATACATGATGCTACAGGCCTCCAAACCCTAAAACATAGATTCCAAGAACTTACTGTTTAGTTTTACAAACTAACGCAAAACTCAGCAAACCACCTAATAAAAGAGATGGGGAATTATCCAACTGGGCTAAGACCCTACGTCTGACTTATGGCTCTCATTACGAACTATTAGACACACCGAATCCAGGAAAGACAAGAAAGAACGCCAAAACTGAATACACACCTACAGCCAGGATATGACTCATCTAACAAACTTGGAGGAAATGTCTAACGACAAAACTTCCAAAACCCTCATCCGGAAACTAATAAGTAGTAAATTGGCGTGGCTGCTGTTTGAATCGATGCCAAGGTGGAGTTACGACTAGATTTGATGTCCTTTTTCACATGGCATGGGTCATCGCTCCTTCGAAGATGATATCCGAAAACAAAGCCTTGGCCATAAATTGTTTGTCGAACTGAGGGGTCAACACGGATTCGTTGCGGGCCAACCAGCCAACAACAGCAGCAACTCAAAAGTGAAGCAACGACTTCCATCTCGAAGGATATGAAATGTGAGGAGGGAAGCAGTGAAGGCTGGCAGCAACCCCGAAAAACGGTCAGACCCAAACAGTTGATAAACTCAACTGAGCAAGCGGCAACAGAAAATCCGTTTGGCACGCTGGATGAAGGCATACACATAGAGCAACTGCAGCCAACACTACCTGAGGCTCCGACGGAGTACAGTCGTCGTATGCCTCCAACCATAGTACACTATGAAGGAAGCGTGCATATCCTTGGACAAGAATTGGGGGCATTCTGCGAGGCCGCGTTTGACTTCAAACCTATGGCGAATGGGTTACAGATCAAGCTAAGAACCGTAATATGGATCCCACACCACTCCACCATATTCAAGCAATAGTCTGACCAAGGTCTTGATCCCCTAATCTCTCTCTTCTCTGGAATATCCTCTCATCACACTCTTCAGTACATGAAGGACTTTAAGGCCTTTTATAACCACCGGCTACATTATTGTCAATTATTTCAGGTCACACGTCTTTTTTTCAACGAAATTCTCAACAGAGTATAGATGTAGGAATTGTAATAATAGGCTAAATATTGTAATACAAACAATTTTACACTCTTCTTACAGTTATCTGTGTTTAACTAATACTCCAGTTATACTTTTCTGTCATCAATACACAAATTCAATCTATTGTTCATTCGCGAGTTTGAATTTTGCTTTGATCGAGCAGGTACAAGTCGGGAGGATTTAAGTGAAGTGTCCATGGAATACTATATGATTTGCGAATAGTTGATCATATCATCAGACAGCTGAAGTCTCATCACACGTATTTTTTCTGTGCCCCATTTTTTCTATACACAATCAGTCCTGGATGATCAGGCTAGAGAGAGCGGAGGCATATCTGTCCTAAAACCTTTATTCAGATTAGACGAGGTTAAGCAGACAATATATCCTGACACAAAGGAAACTGCGTTCCAGATGTAAACGACAGAGTAAGCAGTAGAAAAATTGTGTTAATTACTGTCAATCTGGGGCACGTATGAGCATATCGTATTAAAGATATGGTCAATGATGACTTATTCAAAAAATTGGGAATACATGGTATGTGAAGACTAATAACAAATATTTTATATAAGTGGCGGTGTGTGCTGGTTTTACTATTATGTTCTATGAGACCAGAATGAATCTCCTTATTGTAATCTTAAAGAGATATTGACATCAGAGCCGAAAATGGCGAAATTGTCGTCGTCGTCGGCCTTACTCGTTTCCGAGTTTATATTACTCTCTTGCGTGTTTATTTGTGTGTGCGCTGGTGGCTGATCAGGCCGATTCTAGCATAGAATAGTCGTCCGCACACACTGCACCCAAATGTGGGTGGCTGGCGCGGTAGGGTTTGTCGGGCTTTCCGCCTTAAACGGGATTCAGCTGCCAGACTTCGCCGCTCCTCTTCGAAACGTGCCACTGCTGCGGAGATAGTTTTGCGCCATAGAACGCGGTCTTTTGTGAGGCTGTCCCAGGTGGTAAGGTCTATATTAGTTTTCTTCAGGGTCTTCTTGAACTGATCTTTGTAGCGTTTCTTAGGGGCACCGCGAGGTCTGCTGCCAGTGCTGAGCTAACCGTATAAAAGTTGGCGAGGGAGTCTACTATTGCTCATACGCTGAACGTGTCCAACCCATCTAAGTTGGTGGCTGATGATGAGGGCTTCAATGCTATACATTTGAGCTCTTTCCAAGACTCTAATGTTGGACACATAGTCGTCCCATTTAATGTTCATTATAGAGCGAAGTTTTAGCTGGTGAAATCACTCCATTTTCTTAATATCTCGCCGGTAGAGTGTCCATGTCTCACACCCATACAGCAACGTGGAGACAACTACAGCTTGGTAGACCATCAGCTTGGTGCTTAAATTAAGATCTTTGTTTAGGAACACTCGCCGAGTAAGTCGTCCAAAGGCTATGTGTGCTGCACGAATTCTGTTTTCTACATCCTTCTCTGCTGTGCACTGTGTAGAGAGAATGCTTCCAAGGTAGGAGAAGCTATCTACTTGCTCAAGGGCTGTGCCGGAGATGGTAACAGTGTAGCTCCAGGGGCAGGTTGCGCTAGCACTTTAGTTTTTCGGGTGTTGATGGTCAGGCCAAAACGGTCATATGCGTCCTTGAAGTAGTTTACGGACTGTTGTATCTGCTGAGGAGTATGTGCTGGAGAGGTGTTGTCATCTGCATACTGCAGTTCTGTTACCTGGGAGAGGAAAGTTAATCTTTTTTTTTATTTTTTTTATAATGGCTTTTGGCGACTAAGCCATTCAGCCAGCTCAATGTGAATTAGTTTCTCCAGTATGATTCTTAAGTATAGACACCACAGGACGGACAGGACATTCACACAGACACACAATACTTAACATCCATGCCCACGGCCGGATTCGAACCGGCGACCTTCGGCACGTGGAGCTAGCACGCTAGCCCCTACGCTACCGAGGCCGGCAAGTTAATCTTGATGAGCGGAGTCTTGCTGGATTAAATAGTCCTCCATCAAACCGGTATCTGATCTCCACGCCTGTGTTGGGGGTAGATGACGTTTCGTAAAGCATTGCTGCCAAATATAGGGCAAAAAGTGTTGGTGCAAGTACACAACCTTGTTTCAGACCATTTGTGATAGGGAACTTTTCAGAGGCGTCGTTCTGATAAAGGACTTGACCAACCATACCATCGTGGAGTGCTCTAATCAATCCCAGAAAATGTTCAGGGCATCCAAATCGCAGAGCCGAAAATGGCGAAATTGTACACAGCTTATAATTAACAATGGAATTTTTGGCATATTTGTGCAAGGACATGTATCCACTGTATTACCTGAGCTCCGACTTTTCCTTTCCGCATCCTAGGAAAATCGGTGTGACATGATGAACAGTTCCATTTAGGTTCCTTGGTCAGGTCGCTGTCGAAGTTAAAGTTTTTCAGCTGGTTGTTCTCAATTCTGCGGAGGTTGTTAGAGAGCCAGTTATTGTTGCAATAGGGCAAAAACAACAGTTAAGTACTTCTGCGCGTGACAAGGAAACAGAATCTGTCATATTTTACTCTGATATAGAAAATGAAAGTACATGGCAGTATACAGCTTCTAAACCACTTAAGAAGCGTCACAACCATGTTACAGGAACTGTAAACGATGTTGCATAATAAAAATGGATGGCAGGCAATATTCAAAGAATGTACTATGGATCTTAACGTAGGCCTACTGAATATACGGAATTCTAAGAATATAAAGACGGAGTTTATGGAAGTTGTACAAGAAACTTAGTGATGAGTTGCAGGATGGAATTGGGGACAAGGAACGGGAAGGAATTCGGAGAAGGCCTTTTTGAAGGAAGTACCCCGGCATTCGCTGAAGTGAATTGGGAAACCATTGAAAACCCAAATATGGATGCCCGGACGAGGATTCGAACCCACGTCCTCTCGATTGCGAGCCAAGAACGTTAACCATTCACCTACCACGCTTGGTCCCTCCGATATTAATGAGGAAGTTAAAAGTTAGAGATTTGAAATCATAGACAGCAGTTAGTATAAATAGTTATAATTTGCAAGTAATGTTACTGACTCATTGGAGAAATGCCTTTTTAACTTGTGCACAAGTGTGGTTTGGACAGGATAAATGTATTTTCTCATAACCTATTTTAAATGTGGTGATCAAACAGAAGGTTATATAAGATAGTTATGTGGTGAACCAACATTTTTAGAGAATTATTGGGCATTGTAGCAACTATCACAGAGTGCTATAGAAGCTATGTCAGTTGCGATAGATCTTGTAAGCAAGCGAGCAAGAAAGAATCTACACACTCGCGGGACGAACGATCTGCTTAGTAGGTTGAGGCAGTCAGCATTATGCAAGAAATCGACGAGTAAACAAGCCAGGATGAAAGCAACGGTGGTTCTAGTTGGCTAGTAATAGTCCCCTCCTAGGAAAATGTAGTGGGGTTAGGCGGACAAAAATCACCGGGGCCTGAGACGGAACACGGTCGAACTGGGCGGCCGCAGCAGAAGCAGTAGAGATTGGACGTAGGCGCAGCCGACCCTGACTCCAGAGGTGGCGTGGCAGAAGACGGCTGGAGACGATCGGTGATTCCGACAGCATCCGCAGAGGACCAGGCATGGCGTCGTCACAATAAATATAGGTGGAAAGAACCCGCTCAAGCGCCGTTAGCTACTTGAGGAAGATACAGCCTAATGGGAAGGTAAGGGAGAATTGTTAATCTCTGGCATTAGTCGCAAGGATAACCGACTTGGTTGGAATAAGGGAATGGAAGGCGTAATGGGTTGTTAGAATGGTTATTATATACTTAACTGAATAAATGTAAATATTGTGCTTAACTAACTGGAGTATTATTGATTTGATCAACCACTCAAAAGCCCCCCAAAGCATAATTATTCGGCCGAGTCAGGCCTATAGAACTAATAAAGGATTTTATTTGGTGTCAAGGTGTAGCGTCAGCCAGGACGAGAAAGTGTTGGCCGTGAGGGTAGACGAAATACTCCAGTGAGCTTGCGACTAATCAGAATGAAATAGTAAAAAATAAGGCAGAAAGTACCACCCTTAAATACAGTGTTACAGAAATCAGTGAGGCATGTGGGCACAGCAGTAGGCAAAAGCAATAAGTGAAATCAGCACAACACAGTGCAGTGGTTGCGGACTCAGGGACAGCAGCGAAAGGTCTCTGTCAGCACTAATAGTCAGCAGAAAAGTGAGTAGCAAGTATTGCAGCCATGCCTACCAGTGCGGGAAACATTAAATGCGAAAATGTAGTAAAACGAAGAGAAATCGCGAGTGAACTTATCAGAAGCATTGCAGAATTGGGTGAATTTTTAGATAACTGTGATACGGCATTCAATCCTGAAAATGCTGAAGATCACGAAATCATTTAAAAAATGTGTAGACGCGCATCGGAGGTCGAGCTAGACAGTGGATTTTAGGTCACGAAAAAGTAAAATATTGGAAGCCTGTACAAGCAGTGCTGGTAGATAAAACGCACGGTTGATTATTATGCAATAAGTAGGTTTGTATGTTGGCAGAAAGCAAGGAACTCTGTCTTAGTCTGAGCAAGTTGGTTAGACAGGATAGTATATGAAGTCTGCGAAGCAACCAAAAGAGAATTAGAAGGGAGTAAATTAGCAGGGTCTTTGACATTAATCCACACCTTTACCTTTACCATTCGTCCAAGAATTATTAGACGAGACAATCACTGTAGTACTCAGAGCCAAAGGAATAGAGCTTTCTTTAACGGAAATTGTTGAGCTTGCTGAAATTGAATAAACAATAACTGTATCGGCCAAAGCTAAACGACAGCATCAGGGAAGTGGGCGAAGGCAGCGTGCGGAAATGAATCTAGGAGGAAGCAGTGAAAATTGGAATCCCAGAAGTGGAAGGATTTCAGAAGATTGTCATCTGTACAAAGTTTCATAAAATTCGTGCCAACTTGTTTCGGAATTAAAGCAAACCTAGATTAACCCGCCCCCTACCAAGAAGTGGGTGGGATGAAGTTTATTTGCACGTTCACTATTTTCATATTCGTCCTAAAGATTCATGTATATCAAGCATCGTTAGTTTGGTTATGAAATTGCATTACTATATTACTGAACACCGCTAGAATATGTTAGAAACTCACATTTGATTCAATTGTGAATTGAATGTATACACTTTTTACTCTAAATTCCAGATCCTTTAACTCTGCATATTCAACATTTAATACAAACTAGTGATCGCCCAACGATCGAAATTCGACCGTAATTCATTAAGTTGTTTAGTTTCTTTCATGAAAGAGTAATAATCCTAGTTTCTCTGCATTACCTATAAAATTAAAACGACACACTCCACACGTGACTGTATGCTAAATTTTAGCTTCTAATCTAACCATAGCAAATCATGAAATGAAATGTGGTTCATTATTTTGAATTCAATGTTCATTTTGACTTAAGGCCGGAAAACTGCTTTAGCTTTATGAAACATGCGCATTTAAATGTATCTATCAAAATAATTTCGTCATTTTGTGTGTTCGCTATTTAAATTTGGTCTATTATCAGTTTGAATTTCACGCAAATAAGTATTCATTGTCACTTTCTCTCTCTAGTGAAATTACTGAAATTAAAAAATCAAAAGACACTTAACCAAAGTTTAACATTTTAAATAATCAAATGACCATATAGTATCTGGCAGAATCGCTACATTCCTTCTCAAAGTATTTCTTTCATAACTTCAAACATTAATCTCTACTTTATCAGAGTCTTTCGTTTTACCAAATACCACAGAGTGTCTCAATGTGGGGAATTCACATAAGAACGTTGGCTCCGATCCGTTGGCACACACGTTCGCAAATTAATTTTTTATTTCCATAATCTATTTGTAAAATGTATTGACTTTGCTTATTATACTTTATGGGTGGAGTGGGACATTCTCCACCAGTGAAAAACTGTTACTGACCTGTTGAAATTTGGATTAACTGTTTCCTTATAGCGCCCTCTTCACGTTTAGCACTCTCCTTTTCCGGAAAAGTGGCCACGAATTAAATTAAAAATGCCGAAATATGGGATGCTCCGCAACCGCGAAATGTTAGCAGCACTGTAAAAATGCCACAAAAATTATCGGTACAGGGAGTTTATCAACCTAAATAGGTTCGTTTTGTCATAGTGATCATGGTTATGTTGAAATTCGGCCTGGACCAAGAGTAAAAAGTTTACGTGAAATTCGTTCTGCGGAGCCCATGTCATGAACCAGAGACAAACTGCGAATTTGTTTACAACTGAATCAATCGATTATCTCTGACAGCTTATTTCGATTCCAAGGTTTTTAAAATATATTTTATATAATTTTAGCTTTCTGTATTTCTTTAAGTTCCTCCGTTCGCCCAATATTCTGGCCGCTAGGTGCACTATCTACCAGCCCTCGAAATGTTGTTTCTTGCTTCTATATAAGTTCATAAATTATTTTCGACTGTTTTGTTTCACCAAAGAAGACAAAGTAAGGCCGCTAGCTGCGCCATCCACCAGCCATCTGAGCGAACTACGTAGGGGAGCGAGCGTTTTATTTTACTTAATTTAATGTATTTTTAACGCAAATTATATATAGATTTTAGCTTCCTTCACTTCTTCTCCATATAATCTTTAACTATGCCAAATCTCACACTTCTCCGTGCGTGCAATATTCTTAAAAAATGTAACATAAGTTTTCGCTTAGCGTATTAATATATAGATATCATAAGTGAATCCGGAATAATATTATCGTAAACAGAAGACTAATGCTGAAGGCCAGAGATATTGTCCAGATATCGTGCTTAAAGAAAATCTTTGTTGTTTACATGGCTATCTATGGTGTTTAAAAATTGAATATCCCGAATTAAAGGAAAGAATATTTCAAGTTCTGTTTATTGTGCAAAATAGTTATTATTGTAAAATTATCTTATCACTTTCATTAAAGGCTATGGTCAGAGACATTGTGTTGTGTATTTAGTGCGAAGTATGCAACATATACAGAATTTCATTCAGTGCTTGTCGGGGTACATATTGATAGTACGTGATTGATAATAATTCTTTCCGACTCACAAAGTAGTCCCTTTAAAGTTTGTATTGACCACCTAATGTAAGGACGATCAGAACTCGTCCTTAATTAATTAAATCTCGGCAGCCACCATTGGCTGGCTGGGTACAAATCAATACCTATATAACTGAAAAGTTTCCTCAAATAACTCCACTTGTATGCAGAACACAAACCAAATATTTATTCACAGTTTTGTACTGCACAAATGTACACGGCCACCAATGGAAAAATAATAATAATCACACGCACAAGTAAATCACTAGTAGTCACAAATAATCCGAAGATGCAGGTTCTTCAGAGTGTAAAAACAACTCTTTCAATCACTTTCACAAAAACCAGAGGCACGATACCCACGCGTTCTCTGCACGACTCCACACTCTCTGATCTACTCATTGATTGTCAGTCTCGCAATTCACCGATACTCATAGCATTCGGTACTTGGCATAGAATAAATACAATAATTAAAAAAGTTAATTACTGAAGGGGGCAAGCCTACTGTAATGTGATATGCTCCTGCGTTATTTAACGTTGAAACGTAAGACATGACAAACAACTGAATTGAGATTCTAAGCACTAAAATGGTGAACACTCCGTCGAAATCTGCTCAGTAGCTTCCGAGTTTGTATACGACCAATATGTCCGGTTTTCGTTTTATAGTTATAGACGACAAATCAGTAGTGCGTGTACACGGATGTTCGTTTCGCGTGTAGAACGAAGAAGAAGAAATTTTTACTATCCCGAAAGGAGGGGCGAGAAATACGGTGAACAAGAAAAATTAGCATCGTATTATGGTGTCATCCAAGTATTAAGCCGGAAACATTTGGCAGAATAGGAAAAGTAAGCGCCGAAAGAGTTATTTGCAGCCTAGACGTATTCCTTTGGAAAGTAGATATGACGCAACAACATAAACCAGTATAGCAGGAAATGCTAATAAAGACTGGAGATTTAAGGAAGATACAAAATGAGAAACGGGGTAAAATACCCGAACAGCAATTAATAATCTAAAGAAAGACATAAGAGAGTCATTGGAGTCAAAAATAATTAATGAGAGTAACAAAGGCAAGCGGAATGCTTCGTTGTTAATAATGAATCGCAGTAAACAAACTAAAGGACTGCTTCAAGAAGAATTAATACAAGAAATTGAAACAGCGCGCAGTTCGCCAGTATTGCTGAAGAATCTAAACAAAGAAACTGAAGAGGCGTCAAAGAAAGAAATAATTGAGAAAAAAAGCAGAAACTATGGGAAGATGCAGGATCAGAAAAGAAATTGTGAGACACCGTTGCCAGGGAAAGCGGATGCACTGGATAGTGGAAGTGATTAGAGTGAGTATAGCGAGGAAAAGATAATTGACAAACCACGGTTCGGTATAAAGCGGCAATTTGGCAAACATGGTGTTTACGGCAAGAATGTAGACGCAGGCATTGCAGTGAGACTGCAACTAGAGCGACGCGCGTGCTTAACGGGTAGACACTGCGTCGGGTTTATTAAGTCACGAGAAGTTACACAGGATTTGTGCAACCACGACAGATTGCAGCAGCACGATCACTTATTACAGCAGTAATTGTCGTCGGTCAGTAACGACGATTATGCGGACGGAAAATGCAGCAAACAACGCGCTTGCTTATGGCCACGACGGGCAACGAAACCTTACGATCGCATGGCGGCAAAGGACGAGATCAGAGGAGAAGGAATACTGATCTACAGTTAATACACGCAGAAGATATTGTGACATTTAAAACAATGCGAAAATATGTTTCAGATCGAAGACTCGCGATAAAGGAAGAATTAAGGTGTTAAGTGCTACGGACACTGAAAGTGATGTGTTAGTGCTATGTTGTGGAAGTCTAAGGTATTTACTATCACTTAAGAAAAAATCAGATATTAGACGTTGTTTGTGCGGGAAGAAGTAGATTACGCTTAAGGAAAACGTATCAGTTGATGTTAATTGAGGAGACAAGTTTAAAGGTCTACTATACGGAAATTTAACGGTTATAGAAAAGGATTAAATAAGTGTATCAGATGGAGAACCAAACGACGGGACGGGAGAAACGACATCGCCACAGCAGTAGTCTGAAGGATTACGCGTTAAAAGGGCTCAGAACCAGTCTTTAGAAGGAATCTGGTTACGACGGGTAAAACCTTCTGTAAGGGAGTGCTTTGATTGTGTAAACAGACAGTCCGAGGTCGACGTTACCAGACGGAGCAGTGTTCAGCCGGGTACGTCACCACGAGGAGCCAGTGGCCTCATCCGTCATCAGTGACCTTGCATTATCAGGGGAGCCGGGCTGAAGGGTAGAGCCACCAGAGCACCCACAGTCATGCACGTGACGCAGAACTACAACAGCAGTCACGAAGAACATCGGAAACGTGTACACCCAAGATAACACTCGCGGGGCGAACGATCTGCTCAGTAAGTTAGGGCAGTCAGCAAATCGACCAGTATCAAGCCAGGATGACGGCATGGGAGGGGGGGGGGGAGACAGCTGGTTGGCTAGGAAAATGTAGTCGTGTTAGCCGAGCAAAACACAGGGGCCGGCGACGGAATAAGGTCGAACTTGGTGGCTGCCGCAGAAGCTGTTTCGAGTTTGGATGTCGAGCCGGACTATGGTGGTGCGGCAGAGGGCAGGTGGAGACGACCGGCGACTCCGACAGCAGCCGCACATTTCACATGGCATCGTCACAATAAATTATAATGCGAAGGAACCCACTCAGATGACGTTAGCTATTTGGGGAAGGTACAGCCGAATGAGAAGTTAAGGCAGAATTGTTAGTCTCTGTCATTAGTTGCAAGGATAACTGACCTGGTTGGAATAAACGAATGGAAGGTATAATGGGTTCATAAAATGATTATTTTGTACTTAATTGAATAAATTTAAATATTGCTTATAACCTGCTGGAGTATAATTTATGCACTCTACTGCTCACATGAATTAAAGATTTTACCTGCACAATAATTTTGTTCTCGGGGGGTGGCAGAGTGAAAAACAGAATAGTAACTCCACCACAGTTGGAAGTCATTAAACAGCTTGCAAACTTTCCTAGATGTCCAGTATCAATATCCGCTGATGTTAATGTACAGCATGAAAGAGGATATATTGTGAAAGAATTAATACGTACTGGCAAATAAATAATCTGTGAATAATGTTGTTAGTAAAATTTCAACTTAGTTTGATAAAATAAGGGGACATAACAAATATTTATATTACTTTACATTTTTTAACTGTGCCAAAGGAATCCTATGTACTAGATCACCGGTCAATAACTATAAAGGTTATATACGATGGTTTGTTTGAGCCAGTGGTAGAAGAGGGCAGTGATTGAAATTTAGTACAAGTTTAGGTGACTTTGTGGAGTTTGGACAAGTATTGACGTTTGTTGTTTCAAAGATCCCGTTAAATGCATCTTTAGATGAAATGGTGACTGGATTGCAAGAGGCAATAATACAGATTTAGAAGGCCGCTTTTTCAGTATTAAAGCCACAGAAGGAATGGTTACGATGGTCGTCAGATTTTATGAGGAAAAGAAATAATTATAAGGTGATACTGAGGGGTTTCTGAAACATAAACTAAATTTATTAGGAAATTATCATCAAAAAATATATTCCACAGGTAAGTAGAACAAAATAGAAAGCGTGGAGAGAATTTATAGAAATGAATTCCAGTTTGGATCCCTGGGACACAATGTATAATTTGGTTACAGGAATATATAGTAGAGGGGTAAATTATACTGGATTAAGAAATGGTGAGCGGATTATTCAGGATGGCTGAAAGAATTTGTAGTTTTCCACTAGCGACGATGGAGAGATGAGGGATTCACCGAGACATCGCGAAATTAGTATAGAAATACTTGTACGTGAACCGCCAGATTCAGAACATTTACAGAAGGTGAGCTGACATGAGCAATACGAACTAAGAAGAATAAAAGAAGAACAGGACCAGATTCCATAACTGAAAAGGAGATTAAAAGACGTTATTGATCTATAAAAAGGTGGTGTTGGTTATAATTAACAAGATATTACATCAAGGCTGATAGCGAAGTTAAGAAATCGTTAAAGTGGACTGATAAAGATTCTTAATTTACATGATCGTTTTGCTATGCAGTGGAATTAAAATATTAATTACTTCTAAATTTATCGATTTTTGTAAAAAATACCCATTAATCTTAAATTTTCGCTTGATTCTATTGGTTAATTCCAAAATGCTTGAAATCAGTCCTCGCCGATAAATCTCATTATACTTTTGCGGCCGGTAGGCCTCGCTGGGCCCACGCGTAGTCCCACAAAATCATACAGGTCTGAGCGTAGACACCGTCTGTTTAGAAGTATCTGTATATTATTATGTGAATCGAAATTTTCGGATCCCTTTCTAAGAATATTGCGCGCACGGAGGAGTATGAGATGTGGCAAAGTTAAAGTTAATATGGCGAAGAAATGGAAAAAAGGCTAAAATTTATATATAATATATTTTACAAAAACAACATAAGAGACTTTTACAAAACATTTACGAATAATTTAAAGAAATACTCACCACCATGCTTACAACTTAAAGATCCAAAAACACAGAAAACCGCATATAACAATACTGAGAACTGCAGAATTCTTGCTGAATACTTTAAAGAACTACACAACTGTGATATACCGAAAGAAAAATTTAATAATGATAACATGATACCAAGGCAACCAGACTCAAAGCCACCAACAATAGAAGAAATTAAAGAACTCATAAAAGAGCTTAAAAATAACAAAGCAGCTGGAGAAGATAATATAGTTGCTGAATTATGGAAACACTCTAGTGATAACATGATCATATGTTTAACAGAAATCATCAATGAAATTTGGAAGACAAACAGCTTACCACCAGAATGGACATCGGGTTTAATACATCCCCTCCATAAAAAAGGAGACAAAACAGATCCTAACAACTATAGGGGTATCTCCCTCATGGAAGTGACCTACAAGATATTGTCCAAGGCACTTTTGAAGAGAGCTGAAGGTATAATAAACCCGCAACTAGGAGAATATCAGGCAGGATTTAGAAAAGGCAGATCTTGCACAGAACAAATATTTAATTTAAAGAACACAATAGAAATAAGAAAAATCAGGAACTTGAAATATGTAATTACCTTTGTCGACTTTAAAAAGTCCCACGACTCTATTGACAGAAATGTACTAATAGATATTCTGAAAGAATTAGGACTCGATAATAAAACAACTGAAATAATTAAAGGAACACTAACAAATACGACGTCCAAAGTAAAATTTATGGGAGAAATTTCCGAGCCGTTTGAAATTAATTCATGTGTGAGACAGGGAGATGGTCTGTCTCCACTACTTTTCAACTGTGCATTAGAAAAAGTAGTGAGGGAATGGAGGAAAGCCATCAACACAAAGGGTGTTCAGCTGGGAAGAAATCCAAATAAAATCACCATAGATTGTCTAGCTTTTGCAGATGACATGGCGGTAATTACTGATTCACTGGATAGTGCAAAAGAACAAATCGAAGAACTGGAGAAACAGGCAGCCAAAGTAGGATTACATATATCTTATAAAAAAACACAGTTCATGACAAACATCAATGATGCTCCTCAAAATCTTAAACTTCGCAATGGAACAATAGCTAAAACAAATTGTTTTAAATATTTAGGAGAATGGATAACGAGTGACACAAAAGAAAACACTGCAATAGAAACTAGAATACATAAAATGGAAAGAGCATTTCATATGACAAAGAACATATATAACAAAAAATCCTTATCATGGAACGCAAAACAATGGCACTATCAAGCAGTGGTTAGACCAGATACGTTGTATTCGGCAGAAACGCTTAAGCTAACAAGATAAGGGGATCTTGAAAAACTGGAAAAAGTAGAAAGAAGAATCTTGAGAAAAATACTGGGACCCAAACCTAATAGTAATGCTGAATACAAATTAAGACCAAACCGAGAACTATATTCGAAAATAGAAAAATTAACAGTTATAATGAGGAAAAGAAGACTGAAATTTTACGGGCACATATACAGAATGGATAGTAATAGACTAACAAAACAGATCTTCACCCTACTGAACAAATACAAATCCAACCCACATGGTTCACTGAAACTGAAAAGGACATGAAAAATGCTGGAGTGAAAGCAGATATAATAGACAATAGAATACTTTTTAGAGAAGTTATTCACAAAGCAGGTTTTCTGGAGAGACAGAAATACATCATGGGAAGGAAATGGACCCAGGAACAAAAGGAGCAAAACTCTCAAAGAATGAATGAAGTTTGGAAGCAAAGAAAATTAAATATAAAGAAACATAGCCAAAGTTGATTTATCGTACCCTCCAAAAGGGTTATTCGGAATAATAATAATAATAATATATTTTACAAATACATGAAATTAAATTAAATAAATTTTGTGATGGCAACGGCAGTTAGCGATAAATTTGTTAAAAAACATTATTAAATAAAAAATAGATTCGCGAGCGTTGCGTGCGTGAAATCGGATCGGATTGGATGTAACTATCTGACGTGTATTCCCAACACTGGGATACTTTGTGGTCTTTGCTGAGACAAAAACAGTCTCATAAAGTAGAGATTAATCTTTGAACTTATAAAAGTAACATCTCGTAAAGGAATGTAGCGATTCTGACAGATAGTATGTGGTCTTTGATCAAAGAAAACAATCGAATAGACTAGAGATTTATCTTTGAACTCAGAAGAGGAACTTCTCCAGAATTAATATTTTCTATATTACAGAGAATTCGACATCCTAACGGATAATTTGTATCGGGTAGTGTGTTAGGGAAGGAACTGTTAGAACAAGTATAGATATATGTAGACGATAATCTTATAATGCCAGAAATACTTGAGGTACATTGGGTGCTACTTAGGAAAGTTTTAGAACCATTGAGAAAGGGTGGTATGACTATTAAGATAAAGAAATATACATTGTTCCAAAAAGAAGTTGAATTTTTGTGCCATCGTATTACACCACAGGGGATCTTGCCTAGTGATGATAAAATAAACGCCATTAAGAATTTTCCCCGACCTAGAGACAGGAAACAACCAAAGAGTTTCTTTGGATTGTGTGAATATTATAGAAGTTTTCTTCAGGCACAAGCTATAGATAGCCCAGCTTTAAGAGATTTGGATAAACAAAATATTGAGTGGGTGTGGTCGTCAGAATGTGAAAGAAATTTTCAGAAAATCATAGATGAATTATGTTATGCCAATATCTTACCTATTTTATCCAGATTGGGATCTAGACTTTTGCCTTGCCTCAGATAGTTCTGACTACGGTTTAGGAGTACATGTCTTCCAGGAAGTAGAAATCAACGGAGAACCGAATTCTAGGACTATTGCTTTTGCCAGTAGAAAACTACAACCAGCTGAGACTAAATACACAATCAATGAAAGGGAGGCCTTATCTATTGTGTGGGGTTTGACTAAGTTTATGTACCTACGGTTAGGTAGAAAAAATATTGTTATTGTATATACAGATATACAGACCAAAAGGCTCTTTCATTTTTATTAGAGTGTAAGTTAGTCCACAGTCGGTTAACCCGTTGTCCATTGGTTCTGCAAGAATACAATTTAGAGATTCGATATAGACCTGCTAGTAAAAATCAAGTTGCAGATACTTTGTCACGTCTGCCGTTAGGACCACAGACTGGGGTTAGAATTGTTTATCTAAAGGGAGTGACTGAGGTTAAGTATTTCTTGAGACAAATCAACGAGGAACAGGACAAAGATGTATCTATAGCAAAAGTAAAAACTAATCTTGATAACCCAAAACACAAAGATAAGCTTCAGAAACGTTATATTTTGCATGGAGAAGTATTATTTAGAAGGACCAGTGAAGATGAAGATGGTTGGAAATTATGGCTTCCAGAAAGCTTGGTTGAAAAAATTGTTTGGCATCACTACTATAGTTATGGGCATTATGGGACAACTAAGTGTTACCAAGTGTTAAGGGAAGATACATATTCAATAATATGAGGTAGAGAAAATTCCCAAGCTATTAAAATCTTGTCAAGTATGTCAAAAAGCTAAAATAGATAGTGTTAAACGAGTGGTGTATTGGAATTAGTTTCTGCTGATGTGCTTGGCCCCCTACCCATGTCTCGGGGAGGGGTGACCCAGATTTTACATTTATTTGATGTTTTTTCCAAGTTCGTTAAACTTTACCCTGTAAAGAAGTCTACGGTTAAAATTTTGGTTGGAAAAGTGATTAATGATTGTTGTCAGAAAGTTGGTATACCTAGGGGGTGCTATCGGACAATGCCCCGCAATTCACTAGTAAAGTGTGGAAAGAAAAACTCAAACTGGAAGGGACAGAAGTTGTACACACTTCTGCTTATCATCCAGCAGGAAATCACGTAGAACACCTAATGAGGGAAATTGGACGTCGGGTTAGGACATATTGCACAGACCAACACAGTAAGTGGGCATATGAAGTAGTAAATTTTGAAAAAGTAATTAATTCTATACCTAGAGATACAACTGAAATACCACCCGTTGAACTGATGTTTAACAAACCGGCTAACAGATTAATTCCAGAATGTATTAGAAAGAGTTTCAACTATGAGGAAAAGGGAGCTTTAGCTCTTAAAAATTTAAAGGAGAAGGCTATAAGGAGAAAGAAAAAACATGATGAAGGTAAAAAATGTACAGAATATAAAGCTGGTGACTTAGTATTAGTTGAAGTCCATAGTAAATCATCAGCTTTGCGACAGGAGACTCGTAAGTTTAACCGTTTATTTGAAGGCCCTTTCAGGGTAGAGTCAATACCAAGGGAAATCTCTTATGAGCTAATAGACCCTGAGAGTGGTAAATGTAAGGGTGTGTATGATGTTGAAGCCCTAAAAACCTTTTATGAATAAGTGGTCACTTGTGTAAATTTCTAATTTTGTAAATAATATTTTGTCAATGAATGTATATAGATAGTTTGTTTGAGTACTTGAGTTCGGATGCAGATGTAATAATACTGAATGTTTAAGATGTAAGCATTCCACTGTATAAAACAATTTGTAACAGTTTTGCCTAGAGACTTTTGGTGTTTTCATGATGTGGGGACTTGCTGCATTGTGGTGATAAATTATCAGCTGTAAAATGTAAACAGACTGTTATCATTAACAAACAGACAGCAAGTGTGTAATTTGAAGTTAATAATTAAATTGTAACTTAAGGTGAAGGAAAAGAATGTATGTTGTGTAAAACAGTAACTAAAAAAAAATGATTAGATTTGTAAAACGGCAATTATTGTAACCAGAACCAGTGTCATGAACTATGTATTGGTGGATGTTGTGGATCATTTTCCTCAATTGCTAATAATATTATTAAATAAATAACGCCAAAGCAATTGACTTTTATGGATTTATTGGTCTCCCGTACGCGTTTCACTTCTTTAGCAGAAGCATCATCAGCGGGTTTTTTCTGTTAATTATGTACAAAATTGTAAACAGGTTATATTTTGTTTGGTACAGTAGAATGAATTATTATATAACTTATATTCTACTTACATTTGTGGTTTAATGCATTTCTTTTTGCTCCGTTCTCAGCATCAGTGCCTTTGCATTTTTGGTGTGAGGTGTTTTCATTATTCCGAATCACAACACTGCACTTTATAGCACTGCACTATGTGTTTTCCTTGCAAATGGCCGTTCTGTTTTGTTTACTAATTCTCGAGCTTGTGTTGTTATGTGGTGTTGTTTTGTTTTTTCAGTCTTACATTTATTTGGCGGTTTTTTCAATTGTAAATGGTTTCAGTAGTTTATTGTGTTTTTCTTTTTATGTCCGTATTTACTATTGTTTTTCTGTGTCAATGTTTCTATTTTATTTTAGTTTCAGTGTTATGTATAGTGTTGGGTGTGTGAGGTTTGTGTATTCATTTATTATTCGTTTTCCTTCTGTTAGTGCTTTTTGTATATTATAGTTTTCTTGGAATGTTACTATTTGTGGTTTGTTGTTGTTTATGGTGAGTATTTGCATATCTGAGTCAATATTTGTTGGGTGGTGGTTGTGTTCTTGTAAGTTTTCTGCAAATGTTGAATGGTTGTTATATTTTAGAGCTGTTATGTGTTCCTTGTATCTGGTTTCGAATTTTCTGCATGTTTGTCCAATGTACTGTGCTTCGCATTCATTGCATGTTAGCCTGTATGTTCCTGAGTTGTCATATTTATTGGTTTGTGTAATATTTTTAATGTTTTTGTGTAATGTGTTGTCTGTTCTGAATGCTATTTTTAGTCCTTGTTTTTTGAATATGTTTGCAATTTTGTATGTGTCTTTGATGATGTATGTCATCAAATGTCATTTCTTTCTATTTTGTATTGTATGTGGTGTATTATCTGGAGTTGATATAATGTGATGTGATGATGGGGGTGTATTGTGTGCAGTTTTCTTTATCTGTCTTATAATTTTGTTGTTTAGTTGGTGTACCCTGTGTTCCTTGTGTCCATTTTTGTTAGCTATATAAATGATTGTGTTAAATAATCCCTGACACACATATTGAAGAGGCTATAGACCTACTTACACTCCTAACATCACAAAACTACTTCGAATTTAACAACAAATATTACACACAAAATGATGGCCTACCCATGGTATCACCAATATCAGGAATAATTGCAGACATATTTATGAATCATGTAGAAAATCAAATATTTGAAAACACTGTAAAAAACAAAGGATATAACATTATCTATTGGCTCCGTTTTGTTGATGATATTATTTGCCTAGTCAGTGAACCAGAAGAGAGGATACAAGAATTACATACTGACATCAACACAATACACAAAAACAACAAATTCACAATTGAGAAAGAAACAAATGATAAACTAAACTTCCTTGACATAACCATTACAAGACACAAACAACAATACTCATTTCAGATTTACAGAAAACTCACCACCACAGACATGATAATAGGAACTGACTCTAACCATCCACAAACCCATAAAGAAGCTGCAATAAGACACATGCTCCACAGACTGAACCAAATCCCACATAACAAAGAAAATTACACACTAGAACTTAACACAATCATCTACAAGCCAACGAAAATGGACACAAGGAACACAGGGTACACCAACTAAACAACAAAATTATAAGACAGAAAAAGAAAACTGCACACAATACACCCCCATCATCACATGACATTAGATCAACTCCAGATAATACACCACATACAATACAAAATAGAAAGAAATAGCATTTGATGACATACATCAACAAAGGCACATACAAAATTGCAAACATATTAAAAAAACAGGGACTAAAAATAGCATTCAGAACAGACAACGCATTACACAAAAACATTAAAAATAATACACAATCCAATAAATATCACAACTCATGCTAGAATTTAATAGAACTGGTGTAATGAGTACAGTTCTCAAACATAAAAAATATCTAGGAATAAACTCTGTGTACATAGATTATTTATTCTCGCACTACACAGCGGCGTGAACTAGAACCGGCGTATACATATTTGTTGATAATATGTGCCTACTGTTCAACAGAATTAGGCACAGAAAATAGTGAGGTTTTTCCTGAGGGTTACAGAGTGTACCGCAGAGATAGAGGAGCAATTGGTGGAGGAGTCTTCATATTAGTTAGCAAAAACTACCACAGTTCACAGGCGTTCATAGATCAAGACCATGAGTTACTTGGGGTAGATTTCTGGGGTAATAAAAAAGAAAAAATCAGAGTGTTGGCTGTTTACCGCGGTGGAAGAATGACAGAAGAGGATGAGGCTCTTGGGGATAAATTAAATTCATACTCAGATTTCAGAGGTGAGAATAGAATGATCATCATCGGCGGGGATTTAAATTTACCAGGTGTAAACTGAGAAGGGAATAAGATAAATAACACAAGGGAACAAAGATTTGCAAATATCTTAAGGGAAGGAGGATTTACACAAGTGGTTGAGCAAAACACTAGGAGACAAAATATTTTGGATATATTTCTAATTAAGCCCGATGAAAACCTTTTGAGGTATCAAGTAACTGAAGGAACAAGTGATCACGAAGCAGTTCTGATGGATATTAGAGGATTCAGTAAACCAGCAGCCAAAATTGAAGGGGGAAATAGGTACAATTATAAAAAGGCACAAGTTTCAAATTTGAAGAGATATTTCAGAGAACAATTCAGTAAATGGAAGGAAGGCTCAGGTACAGTAGAGGCAAGATGGGAAGAGTTCAAGGAGATAATAAGAAAGGTGTAAGAAAAATTTATTCCAAAGCACAAAATAAAGAGAAGTAGAGAACCTATGTACTATAATAGGGAAGTGAGGAGGTTAAAGAGGATGGTAAGAAAAGAACACAACAGAGTTAAGAGGCAGCAGGGTAGTAGGGAATATTTAAAACAACTAAACAAGGACTTAATAACAGCAAATAAAATGGCTAAAGATGGGTTTATGAAGAGTATTGACCGTGCAGGAGGACCATTGACTGAAGCTTCTAGAAATTTTTATGGCTATATCAGGAAACTGAGGGGAATGGAGGGTGTAGAGACACTTATAGATAAGGATGAGGAAGAGGTTACTGACGATTTGAAAAAGGCAGAGATTTTAAGTAACTGGTTCAGTGAAAGCATTAGGGATAATGAATCAGAAACAGGAGGGTCTAATTCGGAGAACGAGCTTAACAACACAATTAGAAATGACGAAATAAAAAAATTTGATATCCATCTTAAGGAAATCATGAAGGAAATAAGAAAGCTGAAAAAAAAAGGGGCTGGTGAAGATAATATTACTACAGATATCGTAAAGATAGCTGGATGTGACATTGTACCTTAACTTGAAATATTATTTAAATTGAGTGTAGACCCTTGTTGCTTACCACAGGACTGGAAAAGTGCAATAGTAGAACCGGTACATAAGGGAGGGTTGAGAAATAAAGTTGAGAATTACAGGCCAATCAGTTTGACATCAGTGGTAGGTAAATTAATGGAAAGATTGATATGCAACCACATCAGAAATATATGTGAGGAACGTAAGTGGTTTTCAAGCAGGCAACATGGTTTCTGGCAAGGATATTCATGCGAATCTCAGTTGGTGGGATATATGCAAGATATTTCAGACGAAATGGACAATGGAGGCCAAATTGATAGTGTAGCACTAGATCTGTCTAAGGCGTTTGACAGAGTAAGCCATAAAATGGTAGTAAACAAGGTAAAAACCATTGGAGAGGATAAGAAAGTCATTTGCTGGGTAGAAGAATTTTTAAAAGGTAGAAAACAGAAAGTTAGGGTAGGAAATGTAGTATCAAAAGAAGTGGAAGTAAAAATGGGTGTGCCACAGGGTAGCGTATTGGGACCATTGCTATTCATTATTCTAATGAATAATTGTATTGATTGTTTACTATCTGAAATTAGATTGTTTGCAGATGACATAATGCTGTATAAAAGAATCAAAACGATAGTGGATTGTAAAACAGTTGCAGGGTGATCTGGACAGGGTATCTAATTGGGTTGGTAAACATGGAATGAAGATAAATACAAAGAAGAGTCAGCTTATTAGATACACAAATAAAATACAAAAGGTTAATTATCAATATAAGGTTGGGAAATAATTGCTTACTGAAGACTTGAAATGTAAATATCTTGGCATTACTATTGATAACAAACTTAACTGGGCATGACACATAGGACAGGTGGTAGGAAAAGGTTTCAAAGTTCTGCACTTGTTGGAGAGAGTCATTAGGGGATGTACGAGAGAAGTCAAGGAATTGGGTTACAAAACCATTGCTCGAATATGATAGTGTAGTATGGGACCCTCATTTTACGTATCAAATACAGGAGTTGGAGAGGGTGCAAAGAAGGGCTGCTAGATTTGTTTCTGGAAATTATCGCAGAATGCAATCAGTGACGGATATGAGAAAGGAGCTGGAGTGGGATTCACTGCAAGACAGGAGGAGGATGAGGAGGGTCATGGGAGTGTACAGGGCATATACTGGCGATGAGGCATGGAAAGATATTGCAATAGGTATGAAAAGTAGTGCATGGAAGGGAAAAGATGACCATGACCACAAGCTGGCTCTCGATTTCAGGCACAAGGGTGTGGAAAGATTCTCTTTTTAGGTAAGGGTATCAGGGATTGAATTGAGTTACCAAGAGAAACAATGAATAATTTACCGAAAACTTTGAAGGAATTTAAAGATAAAATTTGTAGAGGGCAAATGTAGGTAGGTGCAGGATAGGGGGAAGATTGGTGTGTAGGGAAATTGCCACCGGAGCCCGTGCTCCATTGCAATTAAATTAAATTAAACAACATTTGTTATTACTTTATGCTTGTTTTTAAGAGCGGCAGCACTCAACCTTATCGTTGCTAGAATTTAATAGAACTAGTGTAATAAGAACATTCCTCTGACATAAAAGGGAACTGGTGATAATCTCTGTGTACATTAATTATTTATTTATGCTGTTCACAGCGACATGACCTACAGGAGCGTGTATAGATTTTACTAGAAAATGTGAATACTGTTCAACAGAATTTATTACTGAATGTATAAAAACACTTTATAGACATCATTGGTTATTAGCTCATGATTGCTTAAAAGAGCGTACACACAAATCCTTGTCGTTGCTAGAATTTAATACAAGTGTAATCAGTACAGTTCTCAGACATAAAAAAATCTAGAAATAGACCCCGTGTACATTAATTATTTATAATTGCACTTATAAACCTTTATAAACAACATTTGTTATTACTTTGTGCTTTTTTTTTTTTTTTTAAAAAAAAGAAAAAAAAAAAAAAAAAAAAAAAAAAAAAAAAAAAAAAAAAAAAAAAAGAACGCCCGCACTCAGTCTTGTCATTTCTAGAATTAAATGGAACTAGTGTAATGTATACAGTCTTCAAACATAAAAGTGAACTAGGGATAATCTATGTGTACATTAATTATTTATTTATAGTGTTCACAGCTACATGACCTACCGGAGCGTGTACAGTTTTAATTAGAATATGTGCAAACTGTTCAACAGAAGTTTTCGCAGATAAGAGACAATACTTTATAGACATCAGTTGATATTAGGTCATGATTGATTTAAGTGCGCATGCACTCAGGATTGTCGTTGCTAGAATTTGATAGAACAAGTGAAATCAGTACTGTTCTCTGACACAATAGATACCTAGGGATAAACTCCTTTAACATCAAATATTTATTCTTTACTTTATAGACATCATTTACATTTTTTTTTACTGCTAAACGTCTCTTATCAACGATGGTTTTAAGAGACTGGAAAGGATGGGGGGCAAGGAATGGTAAGGAATTTGGCCATGGCCGTTATAATTAAGCATCCCGGCATTCACCTGGAGTGAGTTGGGGAAGCCATGGAAAACTCAAATCTGGATGGCCGGACGGGTATTCGAACCGCCGTCCTCCCGAATGCGAGGAATGAACGCTAACCGTTACACCACTACGTTTGGTCACATCATTTGTTGTTAGTTCATGATTGTTTTTAAGCGCGTCCATATTCAGGTTTGTCGTTGCTAGAATTAAATAGAACTAGTGTAATAAGTACCGTATTCTAACATAAACGTGAACTAGGGATAACCTCTTTGTAGATTAATTATATATTCTTGCTGTTCACAGTGACAAGACCTACAGGATGCGTATAAATATTTTATTAGAATATGTGCAAACTGTTCAACAGAAATAATAACAGAAAATAGCTAAAAGTTTATAGATATTATTTATTATTAGTTCATGATTGTGTTTAAGAGCGCCTACTCTCAGGCTCTAGATTGCTAGAATCTAATAGAACTAGTGTAATGAGTACAGTTCTCAAACATTAAACATATCAAGGAATAAACTCTGTGTACATTTATTATTGCACTACACAGCGACATGAACTAGAAGACGCGTTTTTTTAAAATAATATGTGCCTACTGTTCAACATAATTATACACAGAAAATGGATATAACTTTATAAACATTTGTTATTAATTTATGCATGTTTTTAAGTGTGCGCTTGTCGCTGATAGAATTTAATGGAGCAATTTCAATCAGTACAGTTTTCTTACATAATAGAGAAGTATAGAAACACTCCTTGTACATTACTTTTTTAATGTTTATTTTCTCAGCAAAATGAACTACAGGAGGCGTATATAGCTATTACTAGAATATGTCCTTACTATTCAACGGAATTATTCATAGAAAATAGGTACCACTTGATAGCAATAATTTTATAATAGTTCAAGATTTATTTAAAATAGCGCGTGCATTCTGGCTAGTTGATGCTAGAATTTAATGGAGTAAATGTAATCAGTACACTTTTCTGACATAAACGAAAACTATGGATAAACCCTTATATATTACATATTTAATCTTGCACTACACAGCGACATGAACTAGTGGCTTAAACGTTTTTATTTAATATGTGCCTTCTGTTCACCAGAATTAAGCTCAGAAAATAGATAAAACTTTATAAACAACATTTGTTATTCCTTTATGTTTTTTTTTTTTTTTTTTTTTTTTTTTTTTTTTTTTTTTAAGTGCGCTCGCATTCAGGCTTGTTGTTGCTAGATTTAAATAGAACTAGTGTAATGAGTACATTCCTCTAAGATAAAAGTTAACTAGGGATAATCACTGTGTACATTAATTATTTATTGATGCTGTTCACAGCAACATGACCTATAGGAGCGTTAATAGTATTTCTTTTAATATGTGCAAACTGTTCAACTGAATTAGAAGCAGATAATAGACAATACTTTATAGACATCAGTAGTTATTAGATCATGACTGATTTAAATGCGCATACACTCAGGCTTGTCGTTGATAGAATTTGATATAACAAGTGAAATCAGTACTGTTCTCTGACACAATAGATACGTAGGGATAAACAATTTGAATATTAAATATTTATTCTTGCTGTTCACAGCGATATGACCTTATAGGAGGCGTATATAGCTTTTATTATAACACTATATAGACATTATTTTTTATTAGTTCATGATATTTTTTAAGAGCTCCAGAAATCTTGCTTGTCGTTGTTCGAATTTAATGGGACAAGGGTAATCATTACAGTTTTCTAACATAAAAGACAACTTTGGATAAACCCCTAGTTTATTAATCATTTATTCTAGCTATTCACAGCGACATGAATTGCAGGAGGCTTATAAAGATTTTATTTGAATATTTGCATACTGTACAACAGAATTAATCACAGAAAATGGATAACACCTCATAGAAATCATTTGTTATTAGTTCATGATTACTTTTAAGAGCGTCCGCAATCAGGATTGTCGTTGGCAGACTTTAATAGAACAAGCCTAATCAGTACAGTTCTCTAACATAAAAGAGAACTAAGGATAAACTCAGTGTACATTAATTATTGATTCTTGCTGTTCACAGTGACATTTCCTACAGAAGGCGTCTATAGATTTTATTATAATACTAGCATAATTCCCGGCGTTGCCCGGTATGATCTAGATTGATTTGAACTCAAAGTGAATAATGAAGCTCTTAAAAGCGGTAAGATTTTTTTTGGGATTCTGCGATAACCGTAGAGCTGCAATTTGATTATGGAATCCCAAGTAACACGATGAGTCAAATTGAAAGTAAAGATTTTTTTAAAATATATATATATATATATATATATATATATATATATATATATTATCACGCTTAGTTCTCGAGATATCGTATTTCAAAATTGACTTGGTTAGGTTGAAATGCAGCATGGACGAGAAGAAAAAATTTCGCCTTAGCCAAATTTAATAATAATTTCGTATGTAACGTGGTGAGACAAATCGAAAGTAAGGTATAAATTTTTTTGGTAACTCGCTTTGGACTCGAGATATTTCATCACCAAACCATTATATCTACAAGGTGGAAATGCACTATAGGTGTACTATTTTCTTCCTAGTGGTTGTTGTTTCGTTGAAATACAGCCTGGACCAGAAGAAACGCCACCTTAAGCAGAAGGAACTCTAACTGATTTTTGACATGTTATATTTTGAAAACCAAGTGAGATATCAAAAAATGTTTTTCTTAATTTTAGATTTTTTTAGCCGAGTTCTATAAGAATTTATCATCAAATTTTGGCTCCACGATAATGATAGAACTGCCAGATATTTGTACTTGTGAATTAAATTTCATGTCAGTCGCTCCATTTTTCTATACATACACAGACGGAAAAAAAAAATCCCAACACCAAGAAAAAATTATTGTAGAGTAATGAAATTTGGACAATGCATTTGTCAAGTTAACATGTTTAATTGATTAAATTTTCAAGATCACAGGTTAATTTAAGCTCAAGAAAATGCATTTCAAATGTGAAATACTGTTAAATTAATAGCCGGTGTAACCTCCAGAATTTTGAATGCAAGCCTGCAAACGTGAATGCATTGTGTCATACAGGTTTCGAATGTCACTTTGTGGTATGGAGTTCCATGCTTGTTGTACTTGTGCTGTCAATACTGGGACGGTCAGTGCTGGCTGTGGATGATGCTGGAGTTGTCGTCCAATGATATCCCATACGTGTTCAATTGGAGACAGATCTGGTGATCTCGCAGGCCAAGGTAACATGTCGACACTCTGTAGAGCACGTTGCGAGACAACAGCGGTATGAGGGCGAGCGTTATCCTGTTGAAAAACTCCCCCTTGAATGCTGTTCATGAATGGCAGCACTACAGGTTGAATTACCAGACTGACGTACAAATTTGCAGTCAGTGTGTTTGGTATAACCAAAAGAGTGCTCCTGCTGTCATAGGAAATTGCTCCCCAGACCATGACTCCAGGTGTAGGTCCAGTGTGTCTAGGCCGCAGACAGTTTGGTTGCAGGCGTTCCCCTGGCCTCCTTCTGACCAACACTCGGCCATCACTGGCACCAAGGCAGAACCTGCTTTCATCAGAAAACACAACAGATCTCCACTCCGTCCTCCAATGAGCTCTGGCTTGACACCACTGGAGTCGCAAACGGCGATGGCTTGTAGTCAGTGGAATGCACGCTACAGGGCGCCTGGCTCGGAGCTGTCCTTGAAGTAACCGATTTCTAACAGTTCGTTGTGTCACTGTGGTACCAACTGCAGCTCGAATTTCTGTAGTGCTGCCATTCATGAACAGCATTCAAGGGGGAGTTTTTCAACAGGATAACGCTCGCCCTCATACCGCTGTTGTCTCGCAACGTGCTCTACAGAGTGTCGACATGTTACCTTGGCCTGCGAGATCACCAGATCTGTCTCCAATTGAACACGTATGGGATATCATTGGACGACAACTCCAGCATCATCCACAGCCAGCACTGACCGTCCCAGTATTGACAGCACAAGTACAACAAGCATGGAACTCCATACCACAAAGTGACATTCGAAACCTGTATGACACAATGCATTCACGTTTGCAGGCTTGCATTCAAAATTCTGGAGGTTACACCGGCTATTAATTTAACAGTATTTCACATTTGAAATGCATTTTCTTGAGCTTAAATTAACCTGTGATCTTGAAAATTTAATCAATTAAACATGTTAACTTGACAAATGCATTGTCCAAATTTCATTACTCTACAATAATTTTTTCTTGGTGTTGGGATTTTTTTTTCCGTCTGTGTATGTAAACGGCTAACCCCCTGTGTAGCAGA
Organism: Vandiemenella viatica; assembly: GCA_031002005.1. Classification (NCBI taxonomy): domain Eukaryota; kingdom Metazoa; phylum Arthropoda; class Insecta; order Orthoptera; family Morabidae; genus Vandiemenella; species Vandiemenella viatica. The sequence continues at coordinate 130,529 of JARYHS010006733.1, forward strand.
AAGGAGATGGGGTTGGGGTTGATTTATTCCTGCAATATTTTTAGCCATAATATCAGGAACATGTGTACTAAGTTTTTCATAATAATCGCAGCAATTCATGCAGCAATAGAAACAATGTTGTTTTCAAGAAATGTAAAGAGGAATTGCTCACTAATAAAATACAAAAAAAGTAGAACTATGTAAACAGTAAAGGTTTTAAACAGTTAAATTTCATGTTCAAAGCCATTAGTTGTGCATTACATACTATTAACAGCGAGAATTTAATTCGCATCCAAACATAAACCCGTTAAATATGCATTACTAAATACAGCCATTAAAATTTCACAACTTCAGACATTGTGGCAGTGTGGCCTCAGATAGTAACATCAAGAAACAAAGAAGACATCGAAAGATTTTTTGTTGTATTATTAAAATAAATTTAAATATTTTCCACTTTACATAGTTTCCTCTTCGCATTCAATATAACTATGTATGGGGTTTAAAGACTAAAAACCAAAATTTAAGAAAGTAAAAGTTACATGCGATAACATGGTTATTATTTTTTTTACGATGTGTGACGTAAGCAACGTATTTCTTTTATTTTTTTAAGGCTGTACGTTAAGATTTTTTATTTCCTACTCCTGCGTTATGTTACGATATAGTATAAGATTTAGCAAACACTTCAATTAAGATTATAATCTTTAAAATGGTGAAAACCCGAACGAAATCTGCTCTGTAGTTTCCGAGTTTTTATACTTAAATATATCCGGTTTTCATTTTATAGATACAGATGTGCATGCTGTACAATATCAATAATCACAGAAAATAGATTACACTTTACACACATCATTTGTTATTAGTCATGATTGCTTTAAAGAGCTTCCACAATCAGGCTTGTAGTTGCTAGTAATAAATACAATAAGTGTAATCAATACAGTTCTCAGCCATAAAAAATACTAAGAATAATCTCTGTGTACATAAATTATTTATTGTTGCTGTTCAAAGTGACAATCCTTAAAGGTACCGTATATAGAAAATTATTAGAATATGTGCATACTATTTAACATCATTTATCACAGAAAATTTATAACACATAATAGACGTCATTTGTTTTTGGTTCGTGTTTGTTTTTAAGAGCTCCCGCAATGAAGTTTGTCATTGCTAGAATTTAATATAACAATTGTAATCAGTACAGTTCTTAGATATAAAAAATAACTAAGAATAGTCCCTGCGTACATAAATTACATATTCTTGCTTTTCACAGTGACAAGACTTTTACGAAGAGTATATAGATTTTATTAGAATATGGGCATACTGTTCAACAGAAAAAATCGCAGAAAAGAGATATTTAACACTTTACAGACATCATTCGGTTTTAGATCGTGTTTGTTTTTAAGAGCGCACGCACTTAGACTTGTCGTTGCTAAAATTTAATAGAAGAAGTGTAATCAGTACAGTTCACAGACATAAAAAAGAACTAAATATAAACTTTGAGTACATAAATTATTTTATTCTTTCTGTTTACAGTGACAAGACCTAAAGGAGGCATATATAGATTACTAGCACTTACCCGCGACTTCGTCCGTGTTGAAAAGTATTGTAATATAAAATTTTCTTGAGAGGTTTGGTTGCTCAGTGCTTAGGGCGACCAACTAGAGATGGATACATCCCAGCTTGAATCCCAGGCTCGGTGAGGATTTTCAAAGGTCCTTAGCTCGACCTTCACATCGGGCATAGGTTGTGTCACGTGAATTACGCCACAATGCAAACTTGGTTCTGATTCCGTGTTGAACTGTGGGTCCTCTACGTCCGGTAGGATTACTGGGTTACGTTAAGAGGTTACGAAAGGGACTGATTGCGGAGACGTAAAGAAGTCTTGTCACCAGGTCAATACGCCATACAATTTATTTTAGAGCTATTTTTATTAGTAATAGTAGTAATAAATGTTGTAATAAAATTAAAAAAATTATTTATGTTCCACAACTACTTCTCTGAATTTTTAAAACAGTAAAAATATTCTATTTGTAAGGAGTATTTTCAGTTTTAATAAATCCGTATATACAATATTGAGGATTTGTATTCTTGGTTTTGGCTATTTTCATAGCCCTAGTTTTCTTACATTTCTTTGAAAGATTAGAATTTCGTTTACCCAACATCTCTTAAAATTACAAATTTCATTTCGCGAATAAAAATGAATATAGTTTTAATTAATGGAAGCTCAAAACGTCAAAATATTAGCAATACATTGATGGAATCCACTAAATATCAATAACAACAAAATACAAACATCCAAACAGCAAATAAATACTTAAGTGGCCAAAGGACGCTCATTTCCATTAGTAAAATTGCGATACTAAAATGAATATTTTGATTTGCATTGAATATCTGAAAACAATCTTGAAAAAAGGAAAACTTATTTGCTCTCTGAATATTGTTTTTTTTTTTTTTTTTTTTTTTTTTTTTTTTTTTTTTTTTTTTTTTTTTTTAGGATATATTGGTTCCATCAACAGAAATTTACATATTATAGTAGTAAGTATAGTAGTAATTGATTCTTTTATCCATAATAATCAGTGGTATTGCGATAATGGTTTCTCTATCTCTGGAAACAACTGAATTGCCTATAGATCAGTTTACTATAGTTCATTCGTTTCGATCCATTAATTCTGCGCTAAAATATAAATTTCAATATTAAAGTAGTAATAGATTGTTTCTTCACATTTGGTTTCTCATTCTGCAAACAGAATTGAATGACTACCGGTGAATTACCACTCCGCTTGTCCGCCACTCCACTATCTGAATAGAACATTGATAAATTTAAAAAATTTACTTCTGGTAACGCCGCATGGTTCTGTTAAATCGTCGAAGCTTACTATAGATCTTTTGATACAATATCGGTACAAAGCCATACATGATGTCAATAAAATGGCGTTCATGAAAGAAGCTTAATAACTAATAACGTTTCAGTTCTCAATCTGGCCCAGGCTACGTTTTAAAATTACTGCTAGAAAATCAAAGCTTCTATCACTCGCACATTAATACATATTGTATGTTAGTGACGTCATGAATAGCGAAATAAACTTGACGTAATATTAATGCCGTAAATTAAATACTGAATACGTCTAAAACTACATTCAGCCGCATGAACTATGTCGTCAGCTTCATGACAGTTATTGAGGTAACGTAATTAAAAAATTTATACTAAAATGCTTTTAACTTACAGTGTACAACGGAAAGACCACAATTCTCTACGATCGTTAATATTGCTGGTCAATATTACATCGCGAAAAAGGGACTTTTATTGCTCGTGATTTAGTAAGGTGTATAATGAAATTAATTCTGATAGTAATTTATGGTATACTAATTAGGAATTTTGATATAGAAAATTCTGTTACTACTCGAAATGTAGTTCCAGAACATTTAATGTGTTGAGTTGTATTCGTATCCTTTGATTTTGTAGCGGCAGTATTAGCAGAAATAGTGGTTTGGTTGAAATGCTGCCTGGACCAGAATGTTTTTGTTACAGCAGAGGCAGAAGGAATTTAGTTATTATTAGTAATAAGTAAGCAGCTTTCATATGTTCCGTGCAAATGAGGTGTATTGTGTTTTAAACGACTATCAGTGTTACTTCATGAAACCATAAGTTTATACATTAGCCCATTGAATAAATTCGTTTTAAGTGTAGCATTCGATAGATATTTGCAGAATATTGAACAGTAAATAAAAAGCAGTACTATTCGTACAAAAATTCTGAACAAAAAATAAAAAGGGTTAGTTAAGTTTTAAATTTCGGCAAAAATAATTTGTAATACACAGACTGTTTAGTAACAAAAAAGAAACAGGAAATAACTTAAACCGAGATAGAATGGAATCCTTTATATTTTTATAAATACGACATTTGGGGCACGACCATTTTGCACTTTTAGTGAACCGACTTTCGTGCTGGTATACTCATAGCATTTTATGCTGTTTTGTTCCAAGCCTTGATTTTTTCATATTTATTATAACGCATATATTATGAACGAAATTATGGTGTAATATTTGATATGTCATACTATTTTATGTATGCAAATGAAAACATCTCTTTGCGAACTTGATAACAGTACCTACCCTTTTTTAATTTAAGGTTAAGTACAGATTTGTATTTCCTGCTTCCAAACTATTATTTGTCAAGTGCGTCAGTTTTATGGCTTTTAAACCAAACACAAACTTGCATATGTAAAAAGGTTTTTGCTTTTATTTCTGAAAAGTAGTGTTTGTGATTTACGCAAAAAGCAAAGAGTAAACGTGGCACGGCTATCTACGAAGTAGGAAACTCTTTGTTGCTTCCGAATCGATATTAACGGCAATTTCTAAAAGAATTATGCGTTTTTTGCGGGATAAAATCTATCCTATGCCACTTCGCACGCAATTAACTGACTTCATGCCAAATTTCATTTAAATATGTTGAGTTATTAAGGCGTGAATGATTGCAGACGTACCATACATCCAAACACACATCCGAACTTTCTCATATTCTCATTTATAGATATATATTGATTACAGTATGTGCATACTGTTCAACATCATTTATCACAGAAAATAGATAACACATAAATAGACATTATTTGTTTTTAGTTCCTGTTTGATTTTAAGAGAACATTCTTTAAGGTTTGTCGTTGATAGAATTTAATATAACACGTGTAATCAGTAGGCGTACAGTTCTCAGACATAAAAGAGAACTAGGGATAATCTCTTTGAACTTTAAGTATTTTTTCTTGAATTCTTGACCTACTGGTGTATTTTTAGTATTTATTAGAATAGGTGCATTTTGTTCCACAAGAATTATCGCAGATAATAGACAACACTTTATAGAATTCAGTCTTTATTAGTTCATGATTGTTTTTAAGAGCTCCTTGACTCAGGCTAGCCATTGCTAGAATTTAATACAACAAGTGTAATCAGTAAAGTTGTCTGTGATATAAGAGAACTACGGATAAACTCCTTGTATATAAACTATCTAATCTTTCTGTTCCCGGCGACCTGAAGCATGTGCAAATAGCTTTTATTAGAATATGTCCATACAGGTCAACAGAATTAATCACAGAAAATACAAATCACCTTATAGCAATTATTTGTTACTAGACGACTCGTGCAAAAATTTCGCGAATAAAATGCGATGAATTGTGAGGTTGAATATAATGTCACCAAGTTCAGCCATTACTCTTCATATTCCTACTACATTTATCGATTTTGGTTAGAAATCCAGGGAGATAATTGGCTCGAAACACAAAAAACGTATTTTTGGAATATTGACATTTTGGCGCTTTATTGGTCGAATTACGAAAAATTACTTTCTTAGAATATAATGTTACCACGGCGGAAACCTTAGTATTTAATACGATATGTCATTTATCTATATCGATTAGATATCAAGGGAAATATAAGGGTCGTGACACAAAAATACGTTGTAGAACAAATTATACTTTTTCCTTTTAATAGTTGAATTCCAAACACTTCTTTCTTAAAATATGATGTCAGCAAAGCTGAGACATTATTCCCCACAATCGTACTTGATTTATCGATTTTGGATAGATATCAAGGGAGATAAGTGGCTCGAGACACAAAAAACGCATTTTTGAAAAATTGAATTTTTTGTCTTTTGTGGGTCGAATTACGAAAAATTCCGTTCTTAAAATATAATGTTACCACGGCGGAGACCTTATTCTTTAATATGATACCTCATTTATCTATATCGGTTAGATATCAAGGGAGATAAATCGCTCGTGACACAAAAATGCGTTATAGAAAAATTTATACTTTTTCCCTTTAAGGGTTGAATTCCAAACACATTCTTTCTTAAAATATGATGTCACAAAGCTGAGAAATTACTCCTCATACTCCTACTTCATTTATCGATTTTGGTTAGATATCCAGGGAGATAAATGGCTCGAGATACAAAAAACGCATTTTAGAAAAAGTGACATTTTTGCCCTATAAGGGTCGAATTACGAAAAATTCCTTTCTTAAAATATAATGTTACCATGGCGGAGACCTTATTCTTTAATAGGATACCTCATTTATCTATATTGGTTAGATATTAATGGAGATAAATCGCTCGTGACACAAAAACGCATTGCAAAAGTATTGATACTTTTGCCCCTTAAGGGTCAAATTCCGAAAACTTTCTGGCTTAATATATGACGGCACTAAAGAGGAGATCTTAATCTTTCAAACGATACTTCATAAAACGGTTTCAGATAGGTAGCCAGGGAGATAACTGACTCGTAACACAGAAAACAGCATTTTAGAAAAATTACATTTCTGCCCTTTAAGGGTCGAATTCCGAAAACTTTCATGCTTAAAATACGATTTAACCAAAGTGGAGACCATAAGCTTTAAAATGACACCTCATTCATTGATTTCGGTTAAGTGTGAAGGAAGATATAGGCTTGTGACCAAAAAAAAAAAAAAAAAAATACCTTATAGAAATAATATATATGATTAGTTTATAATTGTTTTTAAGATCGTCCGCATTCAGGATTGTCTTTGTTAGAATTTAATTGAAAAAGAGTAATCAGTTCAATTTTATGACATAAACGAGAACTAAGGATAATCTCTGTGTTCATTATTTATTTATTCTTGCTGTGCACAGCATCATGACCTGTTGGAAAGTTTATAGTTTTTGTTAGCATATGTGCATACTGTTCTACAACATTTATCACAGATCATAGATACCACTGTATAGACATCATTTGTTTTTATTTCGTGTTTGTTTTAAAGAGCGCCCTCCTTAAGTTTTGTCGTTGCTAGAATTTGATATGACAATTGTAATTAGTACAGCTCTCAGACATAAAGAGAACTAGGGATAATATCTGTGTACATTAATTATTTATTCTTGGGTTCTCAGTGATATGACATGCACGAATATTTATAGTTTTTATTAGGATTTGTGCGTGTGGTGGGTGCCTTGGTGGGCAAACCACGTTACAATTATTTTCATACCTTTATGATTAATAATTGTGGATTTTTAATTTTAATTTTCATGAAGGAGTGAAGATTATTAAATTCTGCAAGAATCTCGACGTTAGTTGGAATTTAGGAAAAATTGTCACAATATGACATTTATTTTCTGATCACTGGCGATTACAAGTCTGAGCGAATTTATCGTTAACATTAACACAAATTGGCAAAATCATAAAAGCAACGCTCAGAGTTACAATTAGCCGTCATGAGCAAGCAAACAACTGTATATTTACTTTTAAATATCTCAGAATCAAAAAGCAAGAAATAATGACAGTTGGAACAATAAAAATACAAGTTATGATGACCTCAGACAAAGGTATCATAATACTGTGACTTTACAGTTAAACAAGAAAATCATGGGAGCCAGAATGAACAATATATCATTCGAAAATAACTAGTTCTGGCAAATTATGCCGCTAGCTCAGGGGTTTTACAATTACAAAGTGAGAACATGGACCTATCCTCTCAAAGTCGCTTACGGGTTCTGTTTCACGGAATACACAATCACATGGCTTGGTCGTAATCAATTACCATTGTAGTTCTGCATCTGATGTCTGTGGTGAGTGTAGCGGACCCACGATATGTGAGATAATCTCACAAGTCGGCTACAGGCATCTCTGGTCTGGCAATGCGCATCATCGCATTACCGGCTGTGTTGCGGTGATAACCTTGCTCCAGCAAGCTTGCAGCTGCGGTTAGCAAAAGAAGTCAACTTTCCAAGTCAACCTCAGACTGGTGCGATCGGAGTTAGAATCCCAGCTCCTCGCTCTTCGGTCCACGAGGAAACTTCTTGCTCCGCCCATTAGTAGTCTCAAAGCTCACATACAACAAAAATTCCCAGGAATTTGAGTTATACGCTCATTTTGATTGGACCTTCAGGTCGGCACCTAATGTCACGTGATATCCTCGATATGTGATTTGGCCAAAGAATCCAACAGAGGTCGGACATATTCGGCTAAGTTCGCCGGGGCGAGAGAACATTCGGGTTTCGGACGGCAGGCTTTCCCCGCTCGGTGAGTGACCCATCCCCAGGGAGCAGTGTGTGTGGTCCGGCAAAACCCAAATCCGCGACGTCCCGTCGCCATGATCCGAAAGACCAAGATTAGCTTGTAGCCTACATAGCTCAATAACTCTTTAATATTCGCTTTGCTACGATACACTGTATAAGTTCACCATTTCATTACAGTCCTCACTTGGAATCTTGCGTACTTTATAAAATTACAACACAAATCTATTCACGTGGTCGCCCAAGATTTATGTAAATTACCCTTATATTATTACATATATAATAAAAATGCACCTTGTAACGTGGCGACAGCGCGGCTCGTTACAATATGGCCGGCCGTTGGTGAAAATAAAATTATGGTACAATAATTTTATTTTTAACTACCTAATTCTACCTCCATTGTGACTCAACAACAACTGAAGCATTTTTTTTTTTTTTTTTTTTACAATCACATAAATTTTAAATGTGATTCCAAAAACCATCGGTATTCCTGCCTTGTAAGGTGAATTTATAACGGGAGCATATGTCCTTTTGGCCGTCTTACAATTCTTTACAAACAGAAGCACGTGAATTCAGGTAGCCTTCCCAAATACAAAGTTAAATTAAACACAATACCAAAATATACATGAAAATAAATTATTTACATACATGTTTAAATAATAATAATCTTGAAAATAACTTGTATCAAATCTTATCACTAAATTAATAAAATGAAACACATTAATAAAACAAAACATTGTCAGAACACTTATGCAGAAAGTGGTTGAACTATACATTGTATTTACAATTTAGCGTGATGTTTTACTCATGTGCATAAAAATAATTCTGCCTTCAACAAACATCCCTATAGATGCTAGAGGTGAGTGGAAAATATCTCATTACATTGCGCGGGTTTAATCTCAAAACAACGGAATAGTTTAGTCGGATTCGGTGACGTGATTTTCGTCATGACCGACGGTTAATTCAATAAGCAGTTCAGAGAGAAGATGTGTTCGTGTTCATGGTCAAATATTACCAACGGTAATCTTGGATTTGAATGACGCGGCATTTACTCATAATCCAACGTGGTGTGGAATGAACGATGTAAGTACATGTTTTCGTTTGTTACGTAAATTATGAACCTTACTCGTTGAATGTTAGGTGGTCTCCTAATTAGTCTCTCACGTGTCGACATCTCTAACTTTTAACATACCGTCTGTGAAGTGATTGCGAATTTCATGGCGAAAGGAAACTGTATTTGCTCATGGTTATATGTAATGGAATTTCTATAAAATTTACCATTCCCATATGAGACATTATACACATTAAGCGGTTTGACGTGAACTTTCATCATCGTCAACCAAAGTCGCTGCAGCATCTTTGGCATACAAGCGGACCCGAAATATCCATTCCGCACATAAAATTGAATGATAATGAATAGCGCAACTATCATTCCTCAGTAACATTACGATTCCTTCACAATGGGTCTATTGATGACTCGAGATTATCTCGACATTCAAAGAATAAAATATTTCTCTTTATTTAGGAGTTATTATAACCCTCTTAACATGTCCGTCTACTCCACGTTTTAAGCCGAAAATCCACCCAGTTAGCGAATATTTTCCTTTTATACACTTATGCTTCTTCAGCTTGTATGAAAAAGGTTGTAAGCTTTGTGCATTGAACGGTCTGATCTCAGGTTTTCCGTTTGCCAATACAAAGCAATTTTGAGATTTCACGCTAGCAGAATACTACAAATCTATATAAAGCACAAATATAAACTTTGAAATTATTTTCGTTGAGTGCACACAATCCTGAGCTAAATGTATGCTGTCCAACAATAGTTTTATTCTAATTTACGGAATACTATACAATTTACAGTAAGGGTACGCGAAATACCGCTAGAACGAGGCGTGGAACGACTTGTTTCCCTTCTCCATTCATCCTGGGGTATTCGCTACCTGCCAGAATTCTAGGAACCTGCCGGTTGAGTTCAGCTGTCTACCTGCGCTAATGACCTCAGCTGTTCGATGGTAGCTGTCCCCAGCTCTTTCGAAACCGTTACTTTGTATGAAATGGCTTTATGTTCCGGGCGTTATGAGGCCCGATCTCGGTTTGTCCGTACGTCAACATATAACAATTCTTCGAGATCACTCTGGCCACCAAATACGGCCAGAAATATAGCAGGAAAAACGTCGATATCACCAATAATCTTATTGTTCACGTCTTCACCATCTGTGCATTTATCATATACAAAATTCCTTTTCAATTGAAGTTAGCATCAAATATAATTACCTTAACTTGCAAAGTTAGCTGAATTATTGAATATATCCCGTAAATAAAGTTTTTCCTTTTAGCCTTTACAAATGCAGTCGCCTTTAACTTTTTGCTCTTCGACTTCGCTCTATCGTTAGCAAAATAACAGCAAGGTATTGTGAAAACTCTCCTGTATATCTGTAATCGTTCAACTTAAGATTCCTAATTTCTGTGATGACCAACACAATTTAAACAAATCTTTCTGGCAAGGTTTCGTGTTCTATAGGGCATTATCTATGGCACGTTAGCCACCCTTTACAGATACACAAAAACCAAGAAGTAAATTTCGTTGACGAGATAACTTGCGATCTTCAGTCAACACAGACAAAGCGTCATTACGCTCGCTGTACACTTCTGCTCAGAAAAGATATAATGCAACTACCTAAGGTTAAACGTTACATCGAACTCATGCATCACAAAATGTTGAAACCCTTTTCGTTTATGTCACAAAATACATCTTAGAAAGCATATCACAATATTTGTATCGCTGTCCGATCCATTGTGATTGCGAAGACAAGAAATTGTGCTTGCTAGTGGCGCTTCATTCTTCCGCGGGTGCGTATTAATTTATCTGGCTCAGGAAAACATTTAATATTTCAGGATTTGTATCAAATCAAGTCCAATTAACAGCGTGAAAGTCAAAAGTGACTATTAATATTTCACGTGGACAAAATATAAAGTTCGGAATAGCGAAATAAGCATTACAAATTCCGACTATGGAAACATCCTATGTAGCTTTAACTGTAGGTGCAACTTTGGTAACTGGAATTTTAATTTTCCGTTTATCTAATCTTTCCAGCAAAACAGACGGTTTAGACTAGCAAAACCGGCATCGGCGTTTTTCAAGCATGATTAATTTCGGTAAGGCGTCTAACCTAAAAGAATGTGTACTGTCCATTTAATTTCCCCTTTTTTTTATGATTCAAATCGGTCAATTCATAGTCAGCCTTTTCGTCAACGTATTTGGCATGCTACACAACTTGTTGAACAATGCCTACAAGACGAATTTGAGACGTCCATGGATCTTCCTCTGGAAAATAATTCTGCGTCGCGAATATTCGTCTTTACCGCTTTCAACAGGATTTCGAAGGACGCAGAACCTTGGGTTTACAAGGTTACAGACGTTCGGCGGTTTGTGCCCGACAGCTAATGACATTCCTGGAACAGGTATAGTGTCCGCCGACCGACCACACTTACTAACTGGTCCAGCTGACAATTGCGTCTTTTCTGACCGCAAGGAATGAACAAATTGTGTAGTGTTCCACACAAAGTTACGGACAGAAAAACTCCACGCGATGTTGATAGGCTGTGAATTCTGAGACTGATTTCGCATTTCTCCGAGGATTGAAAAACTTGCCGACGCTTGTCTGGCTTTTAAGAACGACATGTACTGTACATCTTTCCTCTCCTGCCCTACAAATGTCTTATGCTTTACCGACAGTTTGCACTTAACTGTGGATCCAAGACAACTGAAATTGTTGTGTTTCCTGATTTCAGATATTTTCGCGTACAAACTGACAATTTCACTGACTAAGAGTTGAGTGGTGACTTTAACAACCGACTCACTCGCAGTCTGTAATACCGCATTCGGAGGATTTTGTGGAGGACTAGAATTACCACGTTCGGCTTCCACAAGTTCGTCCAGTGACAATTTTAACTCGGTTTGTGCCGTCTTAACGAGATCGACCGAACTTGCCACGGCAGTCACCTCCGAGTTAAGTTTTCGGACGTTTTGTTCCGTATAGTCTTTGACCTCGTGAACAACTTCCGAAATTTGCCCTAGATTTTGGCCGTTCTCGTTTCGCATCTGTTCAATGGACAGGTCGGTGGCCTCAAGTCTTTTGTCCAGCTGTTGGTCTGTGTTTTGGGTTGGCTCTACTTGTGCAATTTCGATCCATTCATCGTTAATCGCAGCAGTTGGTACCTCTGTGTGTTTTTGTGACTCTGAACGGAAGGTGGATAATTTCCCGTCCAAATTTGTTGAAATCGCAGCTTGCGAATCAAGCGAATCCAAATATCTCTTATATTCCTCTCTTAGTGAATTAATTGGAATATTAAATATTTGGCTTATTGCAGTCATCCACATGTTAAGTATTTGCTGATCGTTCATGATTTCGGGAGATTTTTGCCTATCAGACTGATCTTCCATATCGAAATCTTTTATCGTACGAGATCGTAGCTTCATATGAACACACAACGAATGAATTTACACCGCAATTGTGCAATGACGAAATCTAGATTCACTAACAACAAAAATACCGCTAATTTCAATACATACAAATACATATACCCCTCCAAAATACAGCAAGAGAAAAGCAACGATGAATCATGCAACACAACACCATGAAAGCAGACTTACTTTCAAACACATGGGCAAGACATGCGTGTCTTTAATTTTCTTACAAGCTACCATGCATTAAGGAAACAACACTGACGTTACTCATTTAAAATTTTTAAACCGATCACAAAATAGTTACAATACAAAGTGTATTGCATCTCAATTGAAATACACAAATGAACTTCTTTTAATGCGTTGAAACAAAATAAATTTTATGCATTGAAACAAAATGAACTTTATGCATTAAAATACAAGTGAAACATCAAAATAAAATCTTGTATGAATATCTATTGACTACAAGAATAATAAAACAGCCAAAAACCATGTGCAACATTCCATGAAACTTTCTGAATTTGGGCTCCAAATTGTATTAATTTGAATTAGTGCCACCAAGTTCGCAGACATTAAGAAGTAATGTCTCATCTGGCCCCACGTTGGGCGCCATACTGTGGTGGGTGCCTTGGTGGGCAAACCACGTTACAATTATATTTCATACCTTTATGATTAATAATTGTGGATTTTTAATTTTAATTTTCATGAAGGAGTGAAGATTATTTAATTTTGCAAGAATCTCGACGTTAGTTGGAATTTAGGAAAAATTGTCACAATATGACATTTATTTTCTGATCACTGGCGATTACATGTCTGAGCGAATTTATCGTTAACATTAACACAAATTGGCAAAATCATAAAAGCAACGCTCAGAGTTACAATTAGCCGTCATGAGCAAGCAAACAACTGTATATTTACTTTTAAATATATCTCAGAATCAAAAAGCAAGAAATAATGACAGTTGGAACAATAAAATACAAGTTATGTTGACCTCAGACAAAGGTATCATAATACTGTGACTTTACAGTTAAACAAGAAAATCATGGGCGCCAGAATGAACAATATATCATTCGAAAATAACTAGTTCTGGCAAATTATGCCGCTAGCTCAGGGGTTTTTACAATTACAAAGTGAGAACATGGACCTATCCTCTCAAAGTCGCTTACGGGTTCTGTTTCACGAAATGCACAATCACATGGCTTGGTCGTAATCAATTACCATTGTAGTTCTGCATCTGATGTCTGTGGTGAGTGTAGCGGACCCACGATATGTGAGATAATCTCACAAGTCCGCTACAGGCATCTCTGGTCTGGCAATGCGCATCATCGCATTACCGGCTGTGTTGCGGTGATAACCTTGCTCCAGCAAGGCAAGCTGCGGTTAGCAAAAGAAGTCAACTTTCCAAGTCAACCTCAGACTGGTGCGATCGGAGTTAGAATCCCAGCTCCTCGCTCTTCGGTCCACGAGGAAACTTCTTGCTCCGCCCATTTGTAGTCTCGAAGCTCACATACAACAAAAATTCCCAGGAATTTGAGTTATACGCTCATTTTGATTGGACCTTCAGGTCGGCACCTAATGTCACGTGATATCCTCGATATGTGATTTGGCCAAAGAATCCAACAGAGGTCGGACATATTCGGCTAAGTTCGCCGGGGCGAGAGAACATTCGGGTTTCGGACGGCAGGCTTTCCCGCTCGGTGAGTGACCCATCCCCAGGGAGCAGTGTGTGTGGTCCGGCAAAAACCCAAATCCGCGACGTCCCGTCGCCATGATCCGGAAAGACCAAGATTAGCTTGTAGCCTACATAGCTCAATAACTCTTTAATATTCGCTTTGCTACGATACACTGTATAAGTTCACCATTTCATTACAGTCCTCACTTGGAATCTTGCGTACTTTATAAAATTACAACACAAATCTATTCACGTGGTCGCCCAAGATTTATGTAAATTACCCTTATATTATTACATATATAATAAAAATGCACCTTGTAACGTGGCGACAGCGCGGCTCGTTACATGCGTTCAATTCAACAAAATTAATCGCAGATAATGAATAACATTTGATAGACTTCTGTTGTTATTATTTCATGATTGTTTTTAAGAGTGCCTGCACTCAGGCTTATTATTGCTAGAATTTAATAGAACAAGTTTAATTAGAACAGTTTTCTGATATATAAGAGAACTATGGATAAACTCCATGTATAGTAATTATTTATTCTTGCTGATAACAGTGAAATCACCTACAGGAGACGTATATAGCTTTTATTTGAATATATGCTTACTGTTTAACAGAATTAATCGCAGAAAGTAGAAAACACCTTATAGACATAATTTTTTATTTGTTTTGATGGCTTTTAAGTGGATCCGCACTCTGGCATATCGTTGCTAGAAATTAATAGATTAAGTGAAATCAGTATAGTTTTCTGACACAATAGAGAAATATGAATAAACTCCTTGAACATTAAACATTTATTCTTGCTTTTCACACTGGCATGACCTTACAGGTGGCGTATATAACTTTTATTATAATATGTGCATACTGTTCAAAAGAATTAATCACAGATAATAGATATTGTTTGATGTAGACATCATTTTTTATTCATTCATGATTGCTAGAATTTAATGGAACAAGTAAAAAAAGTTCCGTTTTCTGTCATAAAGGAGAACTATTAATAATTTCCTAAAATATTAATTATTTATTCTTGGTCTTCATAGCGACATGACCTTACAGGTGGAATATTTAGCATTTATTAGAATATGTCCATACTTTTCAACAGAATTAATCACAGAAAATAGATAACATTTTATAGTAATCGTTTATTATTTTTTCATGAATGTTTTAAGAGCCCTCCCAATCAGGCCTGCCGTTGCTAGAATTGAATGGAACAAGTGTAATCGGAACAGTTTTCTGTCATAAAAGAGAACAATGGATAAACTCCAAGTGTATTAATTATTTATTCTTGCTGATCACAGCGACATGACCTGTACGAGACGTATATAGCGTTTATTAGAATATTTGAATACTGTACAACAGAATTAATCACAGAAACTAGAAAATACTCTATAGACATCATTTGTTATTAGTTGAAGACTGCTTATAAGAGCGTCCGCACTCAGGCTTGTCGTTGCTATAATTTGAAATAACAAGTGAAATCAGTACAGTTCTCTGACACAAAAGAGAACAATTGATAAACTCTTGACATTAAATATTTGTTCTTGCTGTTCACAGTGACATGACCTACAGGAGGCATATTTTGCTTTTATTAGAATATGTCCATACTGTTCAACAGATTTGATAACAGATAATAGATAATCGTTTATAGCAATCATTTCTTATTAGTTCATGATTGTTTTTAAGCGCGTACACAAACAGGCTTAGCGTTGTTAGTATTAATAGAACAAGTCTTACCAGTTCAGTTCCCTGACATAGAACGGTACTGCTTAATAACTCTGTGTACATTAATTATTTACTCTTGCTGTTCCCAGTGACATGACCTACAGGAGGCGTATTTAGATTTTATTAGTGTATGGGCATACCATACTGTTCAACAAAATTAATTACAGAAAATAGATAACACTTTAAATCCATCATTTGTTATTAGTTCTTGATTTTTTTTAAGAGCGCCCGCTCTCAATCTTTGTCATTGCTTGAATTTAATGGATCAAATGTAATCAGTACAGTTTTCTGTCTTAAAAGAGAATTATGGATAATATCTTTGTAAATTAAATTTTTATTCTTGCTGTGCACAGGAACATGACATACAGGAGGCGAATATAGCTTTATTAGAATATATGCAGACTGTTCAACAGAATTAATCACAGAATGTATATAACACTTTATAGACATCATTTGTTATCTGTTAATGATTGTTTTTGAGTGCATTGTCACTCAGGCTTGTCGTTGCTAGAATATAGTAGAAAAAGTCTGATCAGTTCAGTTCTCTGACATAAAATTGTGAGGTTCCACTTCACCATACATAGAAATAATAATAATATTAATACTAATAATTTTATGTCTTATGCGATATATGAAAATAGTTATTTTAATACATGGCCCTAAAATGCAATAGTATGTGTAAAAATGGGTAAATTTAAGTGTTTATAAAATGTTTTGTTATGTTGAAGTTGGCATCCTGTAATTGTGTTGTTTTGTTTTTTAGCCAAGGAGAAGTAGGTTGTTATATGAGATTTATGTATATATCAACGAGAAGTGTTATTATTTGAATTTATTAAGATGTGTTAATAAATAGCAGCTGATTTTAATGAGTAGAGTATATAATTAAATTTCATCTGCGAGTTGATGGCAAAAAAAAAATGAGAGAAGATATCCTTGTGCCACACATATCGTTAGAACGTAATATCAGTTACAGAACAGATTGCAAAAGAACCTGGAAGGATTGGTAAGGGCAACGAGGATTTCTTTAATTATCGAGTTACAAAGAGGATACCTCGCTGAAATGGCGACCCTGTAAGCCAGGATTTAGCAATGTAAATTAACACACTGTTTTGGAATATTAGAAGTCGGAGGTCAGCCGTGCAGAAGAACACATCGCGTGAATTGGCAAGTACATGAACAATATATTTTATGGGACGGAATTGTGGTTCACCAAAATAACGATAGCAGAGATAATAACTTTGTAATTTTTTGTTTGGAAAATTCCTTATGATAAATGTGAACAGTGAATGAACATTATATAGTAATCAGCTAAATTAAAAATGAAATTGCTTGAAACAAATAAATGTAATAAGAAATCAAAACAGTTAGCGAAAAATTAGTGAAACTGTTGGATAGCACGTGATTGTAAAACAAAACATTTGTAAGTAGTTAAAAAGTTGAAATAAACTTTTCTCGGGTTTTCTGCCGGATAATATTTTTATTTAAATCATTGTACAACGTTTCGGCAGCAACCTCCGCTGCCTTCATCAGGTACTGCGTCATATCGAAGCTCAGAACTGCCTCACGGACGACCCGGAACTTCCATAAGTAGCCTGCTACCGGGGAGAAATTTTCCGCTGCTCCGCCACTGGTCGCCGCTTCAATCGACCCCAGACGGGGTGGAACCGGATGGCCGCGGCTGACTGACAAATGACAGCAATGATGATGATGATGGTGCATTACGTGGCTCCACGGAAGTCACAGCCGTACTCTACGCCATTGCTTGACAGGAAGCAATTAGTAAAAATGCATATCAAGACTCCACAGCGACGGTCACCCATCCAAGTGCTGACCCGGCTAAACGTTGCTTAACCAGCAGTAGCATCACGCTCAAAGCTTCTCCACGAGCGGCATTAATCAAGCTGGCCAATCACAGCGCCTGAACTCCTGATTGGCTCGGAAGCGGCGGATCAAACTTCCCATTGGTCGACACGTCAGTAACGTATCTAACACGATGTAATTTCAAATTTTGTAATCGCATCGAGCACCAACGATATCTACGGTTCCTACAATTGGAAAAATCCGCACTGGCCGAACATGCTGTGGAAAATTTTCATAACATAAATTTTGAAAATACTAAAGTTTTGGCTCAAATATCATACTTCTGGGATTCGGTAATCAGAGAATCTCTGGAGATTAGAATAAGTAACAACAACATTAACAGAGATTCCGGCCTTTTCCTGAGCGAAGCATGGGAGCCAATTGTCCAAGATTTAAAATTACAACGTGTTGGACACAACCGTCCGGGAGTACGCCGTCTTGAAGTGTCGACCAATGGGAAGGCTGATTCGCCGCTTCCGAGCCAATCAGGAGATCGTGTGCTGTGATTGGCCAGTTTGGTTAATGCCGCTCGTGGAGAAGCTTTCAGCGTGATACTACTGCTGTTTAAGCAACGTTTAGTCTGGTCAGCACTTGGATGGGTGACCGTCGCTGTGGAGTCTTGATATGCATTTTTACCAATTGCCTCCTGTTAAGCAATGGCGTAGAGAACGACTATGACTTCCGTGGAGCCACGTAATGCATCATCGTAAGTAACAACGACACTAACAGAGACTCCGGCCTTTTCCTGAGCGGAGCATAGGAGCCAATTATACAAAATTTGAAATTACATCGTGTTAGATACGTTACTGACGTGTCGATCAATGGGAAGTTTGATCCGCCGCTTCCGAGCCAATCAGGAGTTCGGGCGCTGTGATTGGCCAGCATGATTAATGCCGCTTGTGGAGAAGCTTTGAGCGTGATGCTACTGCTGGTTAAGCAACGTTTAGCCGGGTCAGCACTTGGATGGGTGACCGTCGCTGTGGAGTCTTGATATGCATTTTTACTAATTGCTTCCTGTCAAGCAATGGCGTAGAGTACGGCTGTGACTTCCGTGGAGCCACGTAATGCACCATCATCATCATCATTGCTATCATTTGCCAGTCAGCCGCGGCCATCCGGTTCCACCCCGTATGGGGTCGATTGAAGCGGCGACCAATGGCGGAGCAGCAGAAAATTTCTCCCCGGTAGCAGGCTACTTATGGAAGTTCCGGGCCGTCCGTGAGGCAGTTCTGAGCTTCGATATGACGCAGTACCTGATGAAGGCAGCGGAGGTTGCTGCCGAAACGTTTTACAATGATTTAAATAAAAATATTATCCGGCAGAAAACCCGAGAAAAGTTTATTTCATTCATACGCCGGGAAAAACTTAATTCCCACATTAGTTAAAAAGTTGTTTAAGTTAGTGGTTAATATTGTGACGGCCTTTAGATAAATAAATAAATAAAATTGACATCATTTAAAAGGGGAGATTTAAGCATATTGAGTATTTGGTAAGCAATTTGTATATATGTGCATGTCTATTATTTTTGCAAGTTTTCAGTACGGCTATTTTGAGACTATTAAAGAATGCCTGTCGCAGTATTGCAAACAGAAGTGGCACAGTAAGTAATGTCTGAATGAGTTTCTGAGCTCATTTGTATTTTTAGTATCTTTGAATAAATACCGATGTATGATTTTGTGTCGAAACTTCAAATGTTGTATCGTCGTTTTGATTTCGCGGGACTATACTGAGTAGCGTAGTAATTTGCGATAATTTTGTTTTGACATTTTGTTTTGTTTAGTTAATTCTTCACCATAATGGACGTACAGTGCGAAGAAGTAGTTAAAATGGATGTTGAAATATTTTCTGGTGGGGAAATAGGTGAAAATTCCAATGGGAGAAATGAAAGTTCCGGGATAGTTACCATCGATCAAAATATGAGGGAAAGTGGAGTCAGTTAGTTGGTCAGAGATACTGTTAGAGTAAACGACAGAGGTGGCGATATCTGCTATATCGTGGTGAAAGATAGCATTGCAACTGCTTCGTCTACACCGGTACCAGCCAGAAAGTCTAATATTCGAGGAAAGAAATTGGGAATGAACAAAATGAAGCTCACACATAGAAGGGGAGCAAATTCTCGATGCTATTTGCCTTAATGGAAGAAATGGGAAGGAAGATAACAGAAAATTTTAATCAAGTAAACAAAAGGCAGAAGAAATAGGAAGGAAGATAACAAAAAATTTGAAATCAAGTGAACAGAAGGCAGATGAAATGGGAAAGAAAATAACAGAAAATTTTAAATCAAGTAAACAAAAAATTACCGAGGAAATGAGAACGATGAGACAGGATATTACGTTAAAAATGAACGAAGGTATTCAGCAAGTGGAGGATGGATGCAACCAGAGAATTGAGAATTTGAGGCAGATATTGAAAGAAGACGTAAAAACAAGTATGGAAACGGAAATATTAATGATCTACGAATACGTTGAAAGGCAAGAAGAGGCTAAACGACTGGGTATAGCTTGTCTAGTTCAACGAAAAGTTGAAGAAGAAGTAAAGAAAAATTATGGAGTGATACAGGGATAGCAGGAAGTCATGAAAGGAGAAAATAAAAATATTTATGAAAACCACAAAGATTGTGTGAAGGGTATTGAACAGTTGAAAGAGAAGACTGAAACGGCAACAAAAAGTATTTCAAGATTAGGTGATATAGTAATGGTCATGGATAAGGAATACGAAGAAGTGACATGTAAAATTGCAGAAGTAGCTAGCCAGATTAATTTTGTCGACGAAGATGTGCGAGAAGAGGTAGCCCAGCTAAACCAGAGGGTTGAGGAGGTAGAACGGCGAGGTGTTGTTACTCAGGGTGAAGGCAACATTATCACCAGCCATTTTAAATTACCAGAAGTGAAGTTTGATCCTGAAAAAGGTGTACATGCAGGGGAATTTGTCAGAGTTTATAAAAGAGGGTTGCCATGTGAATGGTCGGATACCGATAAAATGAGATGTGTCAAAAGCATGATGCTAGGAGATGCATTTGCGTGGAGTTGTGAGAATGATGAAGATTGTGAAGATTATGAAGAATTTTTGCGACAATTTCTGAGCAAATATTGGTTACCAAGAAAGCAAAGAAGAGTAAAGAGAGATTTCTGGAACTGCCGATACTATAGCAGGCGAGATGGGAGAATAAAAAAATTTAGTGAAGAAGTGATGAAAGAGCTTCGTAACCTGGACCAGGCGATACAAGACGATGAAAAGCTCGAAGTTTTGTTGCAGAAATTACCAAGACCAGTGCAGGAGAAGTTGATAGTAAATCAATGGAGTAATGTAGAAGATTTTCTGGAAGCTGCTGAGAGATTGGATCGGTGGAGTAATACTAATGAACATGAGACAAAGGACGAAAGAAGAAACGACTTTTGAAACAATAATAGATCAAATCAGATGCAACCATGGGCGAATTTTGCAAGACATTGAGAACGTGCTTTTGGATACAATATAGAGGAACAGTTTGTAACAGAACAGGCATAATGTCTTTATAGTAATTTTATTTAAGGTAATAGAATTTACATCTATGGATACGTTGGTTATGTAAGCTCTCTGAAGTACAGATATAGTAGGATTATCGCTGATGATGCATGGCGTGTGGATTGTAGTTAAAATGTTGATCCGCTTTAGATGTGAATTCTTAAGTGTTAATCTTTATTAAATGTATTGTAATTATAAACAATTTTCCTACCTTATCAAATAAATAAACCTGCAATCTTCGGATCTACCAAATGTCTGGTAGTTAAATTTCTTCATCGAGATTTAAGAATCCATGATACAAGAAGATAATAAATTTTAAAATAGCTACATGGCAATACCGCGACAGGACAGTGTGTTTTGAAGTGGGATTAATTATTGGCATAATTAACCACGGACACATACTGAAACAAAAGGTAGGAAAAGTGAATTAGGTACATAAAGTAACGATAATTAACAAGAGAGCAGCCATTACCACCGGAACGCGACAACCGAAGTGAGCCGACGATTCCCGAGGAGAGCCGATCCGCTCAGTATTAATAAGAACTACATTCAGGCAACATCTCGACCGGAGCGGAGAATCACCTTCATTTACGGGAGACTGCAAGGGCCGGCATTGCAGAGCGGGACGCAGTCCTAGAAGCTAGCAGTTTTCTCTTCAAAAGGAAAGTGCCAATTTTTTATCTTTGTAAGAAACACAAGCTGACATGAGAGAATTTTCATATGATCATTTGCATTGAAAAAAAAAATTAATTTTCATAAAAAAAAGAAAAAAAAAATTAAATTATTATCTTCCCGAGTAAAAGTCAGTTTGAGTTAATATTGAAAAAAAAAAAATTAGTTTCAAATTTCCTGGGGAATTTTATTAATTAATATTTGTTACCTTGTTTGCATTTCATTGCATGCAATAGCGTACACCTTGTTTAACAATAACTGTGATTGGTGTTGGAGCAGAATTTATGTTTCCATCTTAATTTTTTTTGTTTGCTTGCTGGTTCGGTGGATATTTTTTCTTTGCAATCAAAATATTGTGCGATTGTATTGAGAGTGTTGACAACATGGCTACAGAAGAGAGTGAAATGGTGGAGGGGATGGCAGCAATGGGAAGTGAGTCCTTGAATGACTCAGGTCCTAAGTTCACTGATGGGTCAGTTCGTGCTATCTTGGTACAGTTGCAATCTTTTCAAAATAGTATGGAGTCAATGAATGACAACTTGAGGGCTGATTTAAAATCAGTAAAAAGTAATTTGAAATCAGTAGAAAGTAATTTGAAATCAGTAGAAAGTAATTTGAAATCAGTAGAAAGTAATTTGAAGGCTGAGCTTGGGGGTCGATTGCAATTACTTGAGAGTACAGTGGGGAATTTAAATACGATGCTAGGAGACAATGTCCGACAATTAGAGAATGTCAAATTAGAATTAAGACAACATAATGTTGATTGTAAGGAACAAGCTGAACGGCTAGCGGAACGGCTAACTAGGTTAGAGCATAGTGTGAGTAGGGAGACAATACTGTTACGACAGGATAATTTGAAGCCCCTTGATGACTCACAGGAGGTACCCCGAGTACCAGTAAAAGATAAGAACATTGTTTTGGTCCAGGAAGCAACCCCTATATCGCGTGATACCTTGCTTGTTAACGCTCATCCTCGTGCTCAAATTAAACGAGTTAGTGTTCAATCAATTTCAAACAATCCTTGTCCAATGACAGGTATTCATAGAAGTAATATTCCTACTATTTTTCTGGAGGAGAACAAGCTGGCTATATCCACAGCTATTTTCAAACGTCGCAAACCCACGTTTGTCACTAAGTTTGCAGACCAAATTCATTATTTGATGTTTCCTTTCGGTACAGACCCCGTTTTCCCCTCTCACCACATTACTAAAGCATTGGCGAATGATATTATCATTGGTTCCGAATTTTTGGTGAATGTTGAACATTTCCACAGTACTAGCTCAGATTGTCATACTGCAGTTTTTTCAATGAATCTAATGAATGGTTTCATTCTCCAACATTCAGTAGAGCCTTTTGAAAAGTGTAATGTCACAATGCAAAGCAGGAAACGTAGGAAGAAAAGAAAGGTTAAGAGGGAAGAACCAGGAGCACATGTTAAGAAGAAAGAAATAAATCTATTCTGGTTCAAAAGTAAACTGGACTTGTTTGATGAGGGCATCAACATACTTAAATTCAAATACAAAACATTTTT
The DNA here is from genome assembly GCA_031002005.1 of Vandiemenella viatica. Lineage (NCBI taxonomy): Eukaryota > Metazoa > Arthropoda > Insecta > Orthoptera > Morabidae > Vandiemenella > Vandiemenella viatica. The sequence continues at coordinate 153,946 of JARYHS010006733.1, forward strand.
CCTTTTAGCATAAGGATTCGCATTATTCATGTACTACATTTTAGTTGTATTTTTAAGGAACCTATTTTGGACAAAGTGAGTTTCACAGAACTGAAGTTTGAAATTGTATCTTCAATATAATGGTTTTGTACATACTTTGGTTCTGTCTTAAGTCTTGTTTCTTGTAAGTTTGTTTAGTTTTAATATTTCTCCGTAGGCTTTTTCTTTGTTTAAGATAAATCACAAGGATACTTGGTGTAGACAGGGTAGATTAGGCACTAAATGTTTTGAGCTGCATTAAGCAACGGATATCGAGAATCAGTATTACTAGATCATGTAGGGGTATGAATATTGTGTGGGACAGTATGGGTTTTAAAATACCGAGATTGAGAATGGTCTTCAACTTACTTGTTCATAAGTATTCCACAGAACTAGCAGGTGCTGGTCTTTCCGTAAGAATAGGTGGTTTCTCGAAAATCTTGTAAAAGTGTAAAATTGAATGGGTGTGTGGGGTCAAGCACTGATTGAAAGTGCATTTATATGCAGACAAATCCTCCACGTTTCTCACTTTTCTGAGGTCATTAGGGTCCAAAAGGAGGTATTTTGTTTTAACTTACGATTAGAAGTTCAGCTTCGACATAGGCAAAGATAATAGGACCAATGTGAAAAAAATAATAATAATAACTCATATCATGTTGTGTTTCGTAGGTGAAGTGTTAGCCGTTGTAGCCCTGTGGCAAGGTGTGCATTTGGGTTTTGGGGGACAGTGAAAAAAAAAGAAAAGAATGAAGAAACACAATGAAGATCAATATCAACTTTTGTTCAACGAGTGGTGTTTGATTGTCTTCTTCTTTGTTTTTGTTTTGTTTTAATGTTCCATTGTATTTCTTTCTCCATTTATATGTGACTTCAAGGTTTGTGCAATAATGTTAAAAATTATTGTTACTAACATAAGAGTAGTCGAGTGGCTGCCAGCCAAATTTTTTGTATTTCATAAGTCATTTCATAGTCTGATATGTATAATCATTTCAATCTTAGTTTAAGGGTTACCTGGCGACGGAAGACGGGGCTTTGTCAATGCCAACTTCCGCCTGGTTCCATCGGTGGGAGTGTAACAGAACAGGCATAATGTCTTTATAGTAATTTTATTTAAGGTAATAGAATTTACATCTATGGATACGTTGGTTATGTAAGCTCTCAGAAGTACAGATATAGTAGGATTATCGCTGATGATGCATGGCGTGTGGATTGTAGTTAAAATGTTGATCCGCTTTAGACGTGATTTCTTAAGTGTTAATATTTATTAAATGTATTGTAATTATAAACAATTTTCCTACCTTATCAAATAAATAAACCTGCAATCTTCGGATCTACCAAATGTCTGGTAGTTAATTTCTTCATCGAGATTTAAGAATACATGATACAAGAAGATAATAAATTTTAAAATAGCTACAAGTTCAATAGTAATCCCGGTAGAAATACAAGGAGTGAATATGAGGAACGACGGCAAAATCTCCAATGGGGGCATCACAATGCCTCGATGGACAGAAATTAAGAAGTAAGGCAGCATGATTCAGAAAGAGCGATGGAAAATTTGGTGCCGCTACTGGGACGGTTCGATCAGTAGCGGGAATAATAGGAAAAGGACCGAAGAAATAAAAAAGCAGGACCTATCCGAAGGATGGTGACATTAACAATGGAGTACGGACTATACAGAAGATGACCGATGAATATTATAAACAGATAATGTGCCGCAATATGCTGATGCCTTCTGGTGAAGAATCAATTATCAGAAAGCGTGCGCAAAATTTTATAAGAGAAGAACCACTCAGATGGTGGGAATGCCTTAAGTCGTTAGATGAAGACTAATCACAGATTTTCCCAAGGAGTTGTGAATATAGTTGGCAGGAAGAAGAAGTTGTACGGTTGGCTAAAATTGACTTGGAGAACGACGACAACCAAGAGAAGTGTTGTGAGAAGATGGAAAATTATGCTAAAGAGGAAAGCATGTTAACAGATGATCTTATACCATGAGGAATTGAAGGAGAAGAATTTGTCAGAAGATAGCGATTGCTCTGATGACAGTGAAGAAGGGGAGAAATTGAATTTATGCAGCGGTGAAGATAATAGTAACGAAAACGACGAATGTGAAGAAGAAGAAAATATAATATTAAGAGATGAAGAAGAAAAAGCAGTAAATTTTTTTATTGTGATGAAATGCTGTGGTATTAATGAAGAAGAAAATGTAGTGCCAGAGGGGACAGATATGCAAGTTTTAGATAACAAGTTCCACGGTATGAGTTCAACTGTGAAAGATGAAGAATCTGAGGTATTAAGCTGTTTGTGTGATCACGAGGAAGGAGGAGAGAGAATGAAAGGAAATAATGGTGATGAATGGAGTTCATATGATAGCCACCGTAACAACAGAAATATGCAATTATGCGAGTTATATCTAAGCGATGGAAGTAGAATGGAGTTCTTAGAATGGTCTGCGGGGCAGTTGAAAAGGACTTATTACATAAGAAGTTTGGAAGTATGGGGAAGAAGAAGTGAAGCATCCAGTATTTGCGGTCAAATTATTTGGGTTGAACGGTGAAGCGTTGGCAGACACTGGTAGTGAGTTAACGGCCATATCCCATACCTTATATGTTCGGATAATGAATGATAATAAAATAACAGAAATTCTGGTGCAAAAAGTGCAGGTTATTGGTGCTACATGGAAAATGAGTAAAAGAGTAAAAATACAGATTTTGTTGGAATTGGAAATATAGGGAGTTGCTATTGAGCACACTTGCTTGGTGGTACCTGAGCATGGTTTCAATTGTATTTTAGGAATGGATTGGCTTAGTAAGTTTAGAACTTTGATTAACTGTCACAAAGGAGAAATGAAAATCTGGAAAAAGGATGAGAGTCATAGAATTAAGTTTGGTAGTGGCTCAGTGACAACCAAGAAATTGCAGAGAGATGTAAAAATACGAGCAGTACATGAAGTGGTAACGGAAGCAGGAGATGTAGAAGAAATTGAAATGGAAGAAGAAGAGAGAAGAAATATGGTGGGCATGAGTAATACAATGGATGTTGATGAGCTGAGTGAAGTGACAGCGAAACAAAAGGAAGACTTAAAAAGAATTTTGAGACTATATGGGGATGTGTTTTCTGATTGCCCGGGGATAGTAAAAGGTTACGAATGTCATCTGAAGATAAAACCTCATACCCCATTTTTTGTGAAACCTTATCCAATCCCGTTGTCGAAGAGGAAGGCCGTGGAGCTGGATATCGACAAAATGATTCACTGGGGCATCATTGAGCGGAGCAGTAGCCAATACAACAATCAGTTAATAGTAGTTGGTAGGAATGATGGATCAGTAAGATTAGTATTGGATGCGAGAACCTTAAACAGGATAGTAGAGAGAGAAACTGATCGCTCAGAAAATCTTGAAGAAATATTGCAGAAACTCCACGGAGTGAAGTATGTGACAAGCTTGGACTTAACCGCAGGATATTGGCAGATTCCATTAGCTTCAGAGTCAAGAAAGTATACCGCATTTTTATTTGGAGGCAAATGTTACTAATAAAAGGTGATTCCTTTCGGATTGAATATTTCGGTCTCCGTATTTATAAGAACCTTGGATCGAGTTTTTGGAGATTATTTATAGAGCAAACTATCTATATATGTCAATGATATACTGATAAGTACAAGCACTTTGGAAGAACATTGCGAAATTTTGGCAGATATGTTGGAAGCTTTACAAAGAGGAGACATGACACTGAAACTGTCAAAATGTGAATTTGTGAAGAAAGAAATAAAGTTTTTGGGACATCTAGTAGATTCAGAGGGAATACGTCCAGATCCCCAGAAAATAAAGGCAATTGCAGAATTTCCAGTGCCAAATAACAAAAGACAGTTGAAGTCATTCTTCGGATTATGCGGATTTTACCGAAAGTTTGTGTCTGATCAGTCAGCCAATGATCTTCACCTGGCAAAGTTAAGGAAGAAAAATGCAGCTTGGCTATGAACGGAGCAGTGTCAGCAGTGTGAGCTTGCCTTTTTGCGTGGTAACTGATAGCTCTAATTATGTTCATTTATTTCAATTAGTGATCGTTGATGGAAAAGAAGAAACACGATCAAATGCATTTGCTAGCCGTGTGCTAAATAAACATGATCGGTCTTATCGAATATCTGAGAAGGAAGCATTGGCTATTGTGTGGGGATTAAATATTACTTGTGGGGGCATAAGAACATAGTGTTTACTGACCACAAAGCGTTGACCTTCCTCTGCGAATGCTAACTTATGAATAGTTGTTTGACCTGGGGGGTAAGATACATAAAGGGAAATGACAATCAAGATCCCGGTGCTTTATCACGGCTTCCATTGGGAACTAACAACTTCAAGGACAAGATGGGACCTGAAAAAACTATTAAGATGTTCTATATGAAGGGTGTGACACATAGAAAAACGATCAAGAACATTTGCAAAAATCTGAGAAGGAGGCAAAATGAAGATGAATGGTTAAAGCCAATAAAGTAGAATCTAGAGGACACGAGGAATACTAAATTGCCTAAGTATTATAAGATTCATCAAGGAATTATATTTAGGAGAACGGATGAATTGTCAGATGACTGGAAAATCTGCTGGCCGACGAAGAATGTGGACGCGATAATAGACTATGTACATTTGAGTTATGGTCATTTTGGAGCGGCTAAGCGTAACCGAAAATTAAAGGTGGTATTGCTATTTGATAATATCAAGAAGAGAGTCGACCAGAGAGTAGCCAGTTGTGATCGGTGTCAATGGACGAAAGTTTCAACTGTAGCAATGAAAGGCCTAAGGCAAAACATATTACCGGAGAATGTGCTACAATTAATTGCGGTGGATTTGTATGGGCATCTGCCAAAATCTAGAGGTAGATTTTCAATCATTTATGTAATGTTAGATGAATTCTCCAAGTTTGTGCGGTTTTATACAATAAAAAAGGTTAGAGGCAAAATATTGGTGGACAGGATGGAGAAAGATTATTTTAAGAACGTGGGATTTCCGAAAGTGATATTATCGATCAATGGTAATCAATTTACATCAAGACGATGGGCTCATTGTATGGAGGAGAGAAAGGTAAAACATGTGAGGATATCAGCATATCATCCTACGAGTAATCCTGCTGAACGGGTGATGAGAGAAATTGGTCGACTAATCCGAAGTTATTGTAGTAACAAGCATACTACATGGATAAATTATGTCACCCAATCTGAAGATGTAATAAATTGCTTGTCTAGTGAATGTACTGGATACACACCATATTACTTAATGTACAATAAGGAGGCACCGAATCTCATCAAAGAGTTAGTCGACTTTCCAACAAGACAAAATAAGCCTAAAGAGGATATATTTACACAATTAAAGGAGAGAATGAAGAAAAAACAGAGGAAAAAAGGAAAAATCATGACCGAGGACGAAAAACCCTTGAATTTTGTCTGGTAAAGACGCAAGAGCGATCAAGTCTCATAAACTCTAAAATATGAAAGTTCTTCGACATTTATCATGTGCAGATTAGGGTAGACCGGAAGCCACATAAAAATGTATATTGGTTAGTTTATCCTAAATCGCGAAGAAACTTTGGGCTACGTAATGTAGCAGATCTTAAATAGTATAAAGCGAGAGATAAGGTGAAATGATGAGTGGCTTGTATAAATAAGTAAAAAATAAACTGATATTTTGACAGTGACAATGAGTTAATTCTGAAGTGTTTTGAAGAGACAAAGTGTGCTAAAAAAATTGTAAACAGGTTGTGTAAACGAACAATGTCTGATGATCGTGTTGTACTTTACAACAAATAATCATTTTTTTAAAATAAAAAATGTTCTGATTTAAAGTGGAGGAATGTATGAGGACCCATTTCATCAGACATAGAAATAATACAATTATTAACAGTAATCATTTTGTGACCTTATGCGAGATGTGAATGTATTTATTTTAATTCAAGGCCATACAGTGCAGTAGTATGTGTAAAAATGGGTAAATTTAAGTTTTTATAATATGTATTATTATATTGAAGATGGCAGCCTGTTATTGTGTTGTTTTGTTTTTTAGCCAAGAACAAGTGGATTGTTAAATGAGATTTATGTATGTATCAATGAGAAGTGTAATTATTTTAATTTATTAAGATGTGTTAATAAATAGCAGCTGATTTTATAGAGAAGAGTATATAATTAAATTTTATCGGCGAGTTGATAGCAAAAAAAAAAAAAAAAAAATGTGACAGACAATAGCCTGGGGCCACACATATCTTGAGAACGTGCTATCAGTTATAGAACAGATTGCAAAGGAACTTGGAAGGATTCGTTAGGCCAACCAGAATTTCTCTAATTATCGACTTACAAAGAGGAAACATCACAGATTACTGCGGAAAAATTTCGTGTATATTAATTTCTTATTCTTGCTATTCATAGTGACAAGACCTACAGTAGGCATATTTAGATTTATTTAGAATATGGGCATACTGTTCAACAGAATTAGACACAGAAAATTTATAACCCTTTAAATCAATCATTTGTTATTGGTTCTTGATTGTTTTTAAGAGCGCCCGCACTCAGGATATTCGTTGCTAGAATTTATCGGAACAAGTGTAATCAGTAGAGTTCTCAGACATTAAAAAGAGCCAAGAATAAACTCTGTGTACAAAAATTATTTATTCCTGCTATTCGCTGAGACAAGATCTACAGGAGGCGTTTATAGATTTTATTAGAACATGTGCATATGGTTCAATAAAATTAATCACAGAAAATAGATAATTTTTAATAGCCATCATTTGTATTTGTTAATGATTGCTTTTAAGAGCTTCCGCAGTCAGTCATGTCGTTGCTAGAATATAATAGATCAAGTCTCATCAGATCAGTTTTCTGACATAAATGAGAACTAACAATAATCTGTGTTAACACTAATTAATTATTCATGCTGTACACAGCGACATGACCTACAAGTGCGTTTATAGTTTTATTACTAAATATGGATACTATTCAACAGAATTAATCGCAGACAATAGATAATACTCTATAGACATATCATGTTAGTTGTTCATGATTATTTTTAAGAGCGCTCTCATTCAGTCTCTTCGTTGCTAGAATTTAATTACACAAAGTAATCAGTACAGTTCTCAGACATAAAATAGAGCTATGAATATACTCTGTGTACAAAAATTAATCATTCTTGCTGTTCGCAGTGACAAGACCAACAGGAGATGTATATAGATTTTATTATACTGTGTGCATAATGTTCAACAGAATTAATCACAGATAAAATAATTGTTTAAATAACATAAAAACCGTCTTCAAAAAAGCACACTAAAAATTTTAAAATAACTTTAAACCTGGCTTAGAAGAAAGTAAATTTAAATTTACAATATTATACATTTCTTTTATTGAAATTTTTACATTAATAAGTTATTATTTTGGAGTCGGTGCCAGCTGTCACATCGCGAAGATCGAATTACTGAATTTTATTTGGTGTTCGAGGGGAACCAAGAGTACGAACAAAAATTCAAAATATTTTACAGCATGTCGTGAGGCAGATAGTGTTATGGCCGGAGATAGCTTAGGGAAACAAATTAACGGTGTTTTAATCTTTGGCTCGGCCTCGTTGGTCATCCAGGCATATCTCTGGTGCTAGTTTGTCAGTTGGTAGACTGCATCATACAGTAAACGCTTTATAGTTGGTATAATATCGGTGTATCATCTGTATGTTTCAGTTTTGTTCAAACATGTTGCTAAAATTAATTATTGGTAAGTAGTAACATGATTTTTTATATATTATTGTTATTTATTATTGTTTTTCTTACCATGGCTGGCACCGACTCCAAAAACAACTAATTAATGTAAAAATTTCAATAACAGAAATTTAAAATATTATCCATTTAGATTTACTTTCTTCTAAGCCCGGTATAAAGTTATTTTAAAATTTTTAGTGTGCTTTTTTGAAGGCGATTTTTATGTTTTTTTAAAAATTATATTATTTTTAAGTTATTAGTGGTATTATAGTTTATTTCGTATTTTAAAAAAGCCGCAGCAGTTCTCAGTTTCCGAACTTCCTAGTAGCTCAGTGGTTAAAACGAATACTTTCAAAATTCCAGAATGGGGTGAATTGGATGCTGTGTTAAGGAACATCAGTTTACATTTTGGGCCAGGCTGTGTTTCGATTTAATCATAATTTCTGTTAAATCTACTGCTCGATAATTTAAACATGTAATATCTGGACATTAATACAAACCACATACACAAATCTGTCTCTGGGATATATCTGTTCGTTCCGGCATCATACATAAAATATAGATTTTTAATTGGTTTTCACAACTTGGGGTCCAAATTGAAATCTGAAGTAAATGTTGTGACATTAGGACACATTTATTTTATAAATATTCTGCCATGACTTAAAAATAGGTTAATTGATTTTTACGGGATTTAAAATTGTTGATTTTTGTAAAGAACATTGGAAATTATAAAGGATGGAGGGTAAAGTGGAAGAGGGATTGGACAAATGTCGACTATCTTTTCTGCTTGATTTGAAGTATATGTTTGAAAATTTCTATTGATAACAAATAAAAATAGTGGGTATGTATAAAAAAAAAACAATTAATGGGTGTCGAGGTGAAGAGTAATTTGGTTTTTTTTAAAGCTAGTGTGGACAGTATTTTTCTCTTTGTTTTAAAGTATACATGTGCAAAGTTCCATCGAAACCAGATAAAAACTGTAGCTCTGTGTAACGAACATTTGCAAAAATTAAATATGGTAAGGGAGTGAGTTGCTGAGTTTTGTAAACAGAATGTTTCTCTTTTTTTTAAGTATACATGTACTGTGTTCCATCGAATTATAATAAAAATGGTGGGTATCTAGAAAAACATTGGAAATTAGGAGGGGTGGGGTAGAAGGGAAGAGGGGTTGGGCGTCTGCAACCTAATTTAAATACAGTTGTTTTGTATTTTTTAAAGTATATGTGTGCAAATTTGCTTCAGAAGTGGATTGAAACTGTGCTGTGTGTAGATTAAGGGGTGGAAATGAGTAATTACAGTAATTACAGGTTAGAAAGGGGGATAGGGTTTGTGTTTTTGTGAAAATATTGTAAGTAGTTTTTTTCTTTTTCTATTTGTTTTGAAGTATACGCATGAGTGGTTCCATCGAAATCGGATTAAAATGTAGGTTTACACAAAAATTGAGGGATGTAAAAGGGGAGCTAGGCTAGTTGCTTAATTTATTTGGTCAGAAATCTTCTCCATTATAAAATACGTATGTGTGCCAACTTTCATAAAGATCGGTCAACTGATGTCGAATGTAGATTTTTTTTTTTTTTAAAGGGAAAAGTCCAGGTGCCGAAACGGGGAGAGGGTTTCAGTTCTTGCAAACCAAAAGTTGACATTATTTTTTCTTTGTTTTTAGTAAAATGTTGCTAAGATCTATCTAATCTGGATAAACACTGTGTGTTTGCACAAAATGGGGAGACCGGATCATTTTTGGATTTTTGGTCAGAAACCTTCATGGTGAAAAAATACATATAAGCGCCAACTTTCTTGGTAATGGGTCAGACGGTGGCGACTATAGCTTTTTATAAAGAACATTGACATAAATAAACGGGTTGGAAGGAGGAAGAGGGGTCGACCTTTGGCAGACTAAATGTTGACAATATTTTTTTCTGTTTGTTTTAAAGTGTACATATGCAAAGTTCAATCAAATCAGATCAAAAATGTAGGTTTATAAAACATTAAGGGGTGGAAAAGGGGGGATCGTATGGCTTGTTTATTTTATTTATTTATTTATTTCGTCAGAAACCTTCTTCATGAATAATTACATGTATACGCCAACTTTAAAGGAGATCAGTTTAATGGTGTCGACTGTAGTTTTGTATAAAGCACATTGGCAAAAATTAAGGGGATGGATAGGGTGAGAGTGGTACAGTATTTAAAACCAAAACTTAATAGAATTTTTCTCGTTATTTCCGACTATACATGTTCAAAGTTCCATCGAAATCGGATAAAAAAGGTGAGTTTGTATAAAAATTGACGGGTGTAAAGGGAGAGAGGGGTGGGTTTTTTTGGGTCTGAAGCCTTCTCCATGAAAAATTACATGTATATGCCAACTTAATTGGAGATCAGTTAAATGGTGTCGACTGTAGCTTTCTATAAAGAACATTAAGGGATGGATAGAGAAAGAGGGGTTCAGGTTTTTCAAACCAAAAGTTTACGGTATTTTTCTGTTTATTTTTGACTATACATGCCCAAAATTCCATCGAAATCGGATAAAAAATGTGGGTTTGTATAAAATTTAAGTGGTTTTATAAAGGGAGAAGAGGTGGTTTCTCAATGAAATTCATATGGGACCACTTTGGAGGTATACCCTATGCACTATAAAAATTTCATTTAAATCGGTTCAAAATTGGAGAATATATCGCTGAAGATACATAAAAAAAAATTAAAACGAATTGAGAACCTCCTCCTTTTTTGAAGTCGGTTAAAAATAGAAAACACTTTACATCCATGATATGTTATTAGTTCTTGATTGTTTTTAAGTGCACCCGCGATCAGGCTTGTCGTTGCAAGAATTTAATAGAACAAGTGTAATCAGTATAGTTCTCTGACATAACAGAGTACTAAAGATAATCTCTTTGTACATTAATTATTTATTCTTTCTGTGCACAGCAACATGACTCACCGGAGAGTTTATAGTTTTTATTACAAAATTTGCATACTGTTCAACAGAATGAATTGCAGACAATAGACAGCACTTTATAGACATCAGATTTTATTAGTTCGTGATTGTTTTTAAGAGCGCCCTCATTCTGGCTTGTTGTTGCAAGAATTGGATATAACAAGTGTAATAGTTACACTTCTCTGACATAAACAAGAACAATGGATAAACTCCTTATATTTTAATTAATTAATCTATCTGTTAATAGCGACATGACCTTCAGGAGGCTTAAATTGGTCCATACTGTTCAACAGAATTGATCACAGAATATAGATAACTCTTTATAACTATCATTTGTTATTAGTTCATGATTACTTTTAAGAGCGTCCGCACTCAGGCTTGTCGTTGCTAGAATTTAATAGAACAAGTCTAATCGGAACAGTTCTCAGACATAAGAAAAGAGCTAAGAATAAACTCTGTGTACAAAACTTAATCATTCTTGCTTTCCGCAGTGAGAAGACCTACCGGAGGCGTATATAGATTTTATTAGAATACTAGCAGGTACCCAAGACTTCGTTCGTGTTTGTAAAGAATTTGTATTGACAGCTACCGACATCTAACAACTGTAGTGCACGATGGAAGACGCGATGCTATTACCTCACACAAATTGCCAGGCATCTGCGCTATGTAGTTCAGGTAGCAAAGTAAAATTTTCAGACACACATGTCCTTGGATCAAATACGAAAATATCCTTGATTTATCACTATCGACCACCATATCTCCCACACTCCCACACTTACCGAAATTCAGCCAACTTTGTGATCGATGGGTGACTTTGTGTTGCTACTACACGCAAACGCCAGTGATCTGCGATAGATTGTTTTCGCTGAAAAGTGATACACCATGACACATGAGTCTTTGGCAGAAATATGAAATTGCCGCAGGTCGACCACTTTCAACCCCCATATCTCCCACACTCCCATAGCTAATGACATCTAACAACCATAGTACACGAAAGTAGAAACTATTCTACTACAACACACAAAACACCAATGGTCTATGCTATATAATTGTGGCAGAAAAGTGACATATGCGGAGACACATGTCTTTCGTCGAAATACGAAAATATCCTTGATCGGCCAATTTCAACCACCATATCTCCCACACCACCACAGTTACCGAAATTCGTCCAATGTTGTGATCGAAATATGACTCTGTTTTACTACCACACACAAACGCCAGTGATCTGCGATAAATAATTTTCGCTGAAACGTCATACACCATGACACATGAGTCTTTGGCGGAAATATGAAATTGCCGCAGGTCGACCACTTTCAACCCCCATATCTCCAACACCCCCATTGCTACCGATATCTAATAACCATAGTGCACGTCAGAAGAAACGATTCCACTACCACACACTAACACCAATGATCTATGCTATGTAGTTGTGGCAGGAAAGGTAAGTATAGGAAGACACAAATTATTGGTAGAAATATGAAAACGCCCTGCATTGGCCAACTTTAATCATCATATCTCCCACATCCCCACAGCTAACGACATACGGTCAACGTTGTGCACAACAGGAAACTCCGCACACAAAGACCAGTGATCTATGATTCGTAGTGGTTACTGAAAAGTTAAATATATGAAAACACACACGTCTATTTATATATATATTTAACATGTGCATACTGTTCAACAGAATAATCACAGAATATAGATAACTCTTAACAGCAATCATTTGTAATTTGTTAATGTATGATTTTAAATGCGCCTCTCTAAGGCTTGTCCTTTCTAGAATTTGATATATCAAGTGAAATCGTTACAGTTCTCTGACATAAACAAGAACTGCGCATTATCTCCTTGTACATTAATTATTTAATATTTCTTTTCACAGCGACATGACCAACAGGAGTCGTTCAATGCTTTTATTAGAAAATGTCCATTCTGTTCAACAGAATTGATCACAGAATATAGATAAATATTTATAGGAATGATCTGTTATTAGTTCATAATTGCTTTTAAGTGCATCTACTTTGAGGTTAGTCGTTGCTAGAATTTAAGAGAACAAGGGTAATCTGTAATGTTCTCAGATATAAATAAGAACCATGAGAAGACTTAGCGTACAAAAATTATTCATTCTTGCAGTGCGCAAAGACAAGAGCTACAGGAGGCGTTTATAGATTTTATTAGATTATGTGCATACTGTTCAAAAGAATTCATTACAGAAAATAGATAAATCTTTATAGCAATCATTTGTTACTAGTTCATGAGTGTTCCTAACAGCGTCCGCTCTCAGGTTGGTCGTTCCCACAGTGTAATAGAACAAGTCTGATCAGTACTCTTCCCCGCTAACAAGACGACAAGAGTCCTTGCCAACGGAGACGACTAAGCATCACGTGGATCACAACAGACGGCGTCCACCAAAGAGTCAACCCAGGCAAAAGATCACCGGCAGAGAATCATCCGACCACACCACCCGTCAATCATCCGATCAAAGAGAAAAAGGTTGGATTCACTCATCACCCTTCTCACAAGGCTCGTAAATCACCTCACATCAAAGAAGACACCACTGCCCCCCTGAGGCAGCATTAATGGAACGACACAAATTGCGGCCAACCACTTCTGAGGAAGAAGGTCGCGGTTGGCACCCACTCAGTTCAAGAAAACATCGACAGCCAAAGTGACGACAAACCAACAGAGAAGAAATGCCCCATCAAAATGAAGCTGGAGTAAATGTCTAGCGACAACACACTCCACCCTACTCTGCTCAACGGAGCAGTCATTGGCTGTGGCTGCTACCGCAATATACAGAGAGACAACAAACGCCAATGGTTTCGCTCGTTAACGACGCAAGCGTATTTTTCTTTGAGCTTGTGTACTTTGTTCAAAGCCTTCGTTCCCTCGCTCGCGGTGTGTGGCAGTCTGGATATCCCGCTGTAGGGTCCCTCCCTGCCCGAGTTAGTAGGGAATTACCGCCACACGGCCCTCTCCCGCTGGGAGAGGAACCCCCTGGCGTGAGTTTTAGGGTTGTCACTTGTCCTTGGAACCTAGCGGTGATAACACGGGGCCAGTACAACATTCCTGCTAGGTGCCAGCAGCAAGAATGGACAATAATGGAGATGTTATACACTCTTCTGCGGCGGTCGGGCCTATTGCTCCTGCACATCTAACGTCGCCAGAAGCCACCCACCTCCTCCTCGTCGTCTGTGGGTGGAACATCTCCACCACGAAATTCTTCAAGCATAGCTGAAACACCAGAGGGCCCCCCACAGGCGGAAAAGGGATACGGCCTGTATCCTAATGCAGCATGTCCAGGCCCTAATGGCAGTGAAACAAGACAAGAACCAACCCGAGCTCTACAAAGCAACAATGGTGATGCGACAATGAATTCCTTATCATTGAATACAACTAAATCGTGCAGTTTTGCCGCATCAACAGATACTGGCAGTGAAAGAATATCAGATATCGTTCGTGATGGTGATGCCACAGTGATCTCCTCAACAATGAATACTTCAAAATCATGCACCCTAGCCGCATCAAAAGATATGGCAGTAAATCCTACTCAACAAGGAAGAACTGAGGCAAATCCCAGAGTACTGCAGTACCTTCCTTTGTATAAGCATGAACTCGATATGATCCTTGGCCATCTCCCAAAGAAGAGCAGGCAGGGAATAATGAAAAAAATCATCTTCAGTGCAAGCATTACAACTCCCTCTACTGAGACGCTGAAAAGGACAAGCATTTCAGATCAGAGTATGACAAATGTAATCACAAAGCTAGCTCTACAGTGACAGCCGCTTATAGTGAAGCGCTGAACTCAGACCAGAATGTGACAGAAGCAATAAACTCAGACCGTAATGTTACCAATGCACCTGCTCAGATCCAGCAGAGTAACAGAAGCAAAAGGAAGAAGAACGCAGCTGATACTCCACCGCAAGCCCCCAACAAGAGAATAGATAATAAAATACACTACCTGTAACACATCAGAACACACCGCTCTACGAAGAACAACAACAGCAATTACTGGAACAAGAAGAACAACAGCATCTTCGTCCTAAGAAAACAATCAGGCTCAGACAGACACAACCTTCTGAGGCCATGGAAGTTTACAACAGATTTAGCAACCTGAACGAGGAGAACAGTGCTCCAGAAACTGAGGAAACTCGTCTACCACCTCATAACAAAGCTATTCCACCATTCATGGTTACTTTCTCGGGCTCATACCAAGATCTATTTCGAAGACTCCAGGCTAAGTGTTCCAGAAGTATCAATGTCAAACCTCAAGGTGTTGACAAATATAAATAAATACTTTTTGTGTGGAAGATTATAAGGCCACCATGGACGAACTCACCGCAGCCGAGGTGCCGTACTTTACCTTCAACTCGGAGCCAATCCATTACCTGAAGGTTGTGCTGCCTGGAATACCTGGTACAATCCCTGTTGAAGAGATCAAGTCAGAACTTTCTGCTATGGGGTATGAAATCACCTCAGTAGTGCATATGAAAAAACCTGAAACAGGCACTGTAATGCCATTATTTACCACTATCCTACCAGACACGATTGAAAATAGGAAAATTTTGCCAAACAAGAAGAATGCTTGGACTCTCCATCTCTGTGGAGAAAATGAGGTCAAACCAAGGACCTCCACAATGTCATCGCTGTCAAGCGTTTGGACATGTACAACGGTCTTGTAATATGCCAGTCAGATGTGTTAAATGTGGACAACATCATCCAACAAACAATTGTGACCTGACTAAAGAAACTACCAACGTCAACTGTGGTGGGGGCCATGTAGCCTCTTACCGGGGTTGTCCTGTTCCAAAAGAAGCACGACAACGTCTGAGAGGCAGGATTCCTACTACAGCAAATAATAATCAGCTAGATAACCGGACAGGAGGTGATCAAACAATGGAGCCACCCCCTCTAACAATCAATTCAGAGAACTGGCCTGCCTTACCGCTACATACTACAGAAGCGCTGCAATCATTCTGCACTGCTGGCCCAACCGACAGCAACTCTAGCAAAAACCTGTCAACAGCTGAGCAAAGTAATGCTAGAGTCTACTATGACTTTAATGATAAGCATAGCAACTAAGATTGACAAACTAATGGACCAACTCCTAGTACGTTCAGTACCCACAGCCAACTCAACAGCAAGCGACACCCATCATGAACAGGCATAGACAACTGAGCAATCTAACTTTCTGCACATGGAATGCCAACGGAGTTTTCCAGCAAAAGGGAGAATTAGTAGAATTTCTACATCAAGAAGGAATCGACATATGCTTATTATGTGAGACCCACCTCAAGCCTGGTCTCAAATTTACGGCACGTAATTACAGAACGTACAGGGTAGATCGGCTCAACAGACTAATTAGAGATATTAAAGCCCGTATCACAGCACAAAGAAATAAGGAATGGTAAGCAAGAGGTTGCTGAGAAAGAGATCGCAAATACCACCTCTGCAAACTGATAATAGAGTTCTATGTAAACCATCTGACCGAGCGTGGTGGTGTAACGGATAGCGTTCTGGCCTCGCATTCGGGAGGACGGCGGTTCGAATCCCCGTCCGGGCATCCAGATTTGGGTTTTCCATGGTTTCCCCAAATCACTCCAGGTGAATGCCGGGATGATTCCTTCAAAAAGGCCATGGCCGAATTCCTTCCCATTCCTTGCCCCCATCCTTTCCCGTCTCTAAAGACCACGTTGTTAAAAAGGGACGTTAAACTGTTAAAAAAAAGTAAACCAACTGAAAAAGCGGAAGCTCTAGCTGATGCTTTTGAAGCAAACTTTCAGCCCATCAA
The DNA here is from genome assembly GCA_031002005.1 of Vandiemenella viatica. Lineage (NCBI taxonomy): Eukaryota > Metazoa > Arthropoda > Insecta > Orthoptera > Morabidae > Vandiemenella > Vandiemenella viatica. The sequence continues at coordinate 170,400 of JARYHS010006733.1, forward strand.
TGAACCGATAGATGAACAGCACATCAGACTAGTCAAACGCCGCCTTCGCCGTTACCTCCGGGATGGAGGAGACAATGATGAAAACACTCCGTTTACCAGACAGGAGTTTCTGGAAGTAGTGTCCAATTTACCTCCGGACAAAACGCCGGGGGAGGATGGCATTACCAACAGAATTCTTAAAAATCTACCACATGCTGTCGTAGATAAATTAGTTAGTAAGTTTAACAGAATAATTGAAAGTGGCATCTACCCAACTGCATGGAAGCACGCAATAATCATACCAGTTCCTAAGCCAGGGAAAGACCCAAAGTCTCCACAAAATTACAGACCCATTAGTCTACTGACAGCAGTCAGCAACATTTTCGAACGCTTCCTTCTCAAACGGCTACAAGCCCACAATGATGACGGCAACATGATACCTGATGTGCAACATGGCTTTAGAACTAACCATTCAACTGTTTATCAACTAAGGCGACTAGTGGAAACGGCAACTGGTGCATTCAACTATCGGGATCACTGTGGGGTGGTACTCCTAGATGTGGCCAAAGCCTTTGATTCGGTCTGGCACGAGGAATTGCTCTACAAAATGGCAACCCTTGGCATGCCTGGCAGATTCCTAAAGATCATTAGCAGTTACCTACAACAAAAAACATTTGTAGTAAAGGTTGAAAACATCACGTCCACACGAAGAACAATATGTGCAGGGGTTCCACAGGGCAGTGTACTAGGCCCAGTACTATATACTCTCTATACCGCTGATCTACCCATGCAACAAGGAACTGAAACTGCACTTTACGCTGACGATACAGCAGTCTTTGCAACTTCACGTAGCCCAGAGTTGATTGGGCGGAGACTTCAGACCACACTGGATGAGATTGAAGACTGGGCGACAAAATGGAGAATACGCATAAATGCGTCTAAAAGCCAGGCCATCTGGTTAACAAAAAGAAGAATGCCACCTCGACCTAGACTGGAACTTTTTGATGAATACAGCCAGGTATCTAGGCGTCACTCTAGATACCAAGCTGACATGGCAGGCTCACGCTGAAGAGGTTCGACAAAGGGTACAGCGCCGATTGGGAGAATTGTATCCAGTCCTCAACCACACCAGCACCCTCAGCAGTAGAACTGGAATCCAATTATATAAGTCGCTTGTGAGACCACTGATGGAATACACTTCCCCAGTTTGGGCATACGCGGCTGCAACACATTTGGACACTCTTCAGAGATTACAAAATAAAGCGCTGAAAAGAGCTCTTCACCTTCCAATAATGTTCCCGACTAATCAACTACACCAGGTAGCTGAAATTGAAACACTCAAAGATAGATACCGGAATACAATAATGCAGAAACAAATACAAACCTGACAATAAACACACTCGCCCAATATGACGTGAATCTAGGACCGCACAAAAGACCGCTTTACATACTTCAATAGAGAGCAACAAATGACAAATCCAAAAATATAATATCAATCCTATGGACAAATTTAAATGAGCCCAAAGCAAATGACAAATAAATACAGAGAAACTCCTAAATCGAAACACCCTACGAGAAAATGAAGGAAATGCCAAACAGGCAAAAACTTCAATAAAGAATTCTGCAGCTCAAGGGCTGTAGAAGAAAGTTGGCTCCACAGTTGACCGCAATATACAGGTCCAGCCAAAGCCATAGATTTATCGCCAGAAAACTAATACAACACCTCGAACTTATTACACAATGTGTAATAAGTGGAAAATCAAAATTAATACAGGAAAATCCCAAGCAATAATATTTTCAACCAAAAGATCAGCACCGGATGACTGTGTATCACTAGATGGTGAGGATCTAGCATGGAGCGACACAGTCAAATACTTAGGTGTTACTTTTGACAAAAAGCTTAAATGGGCAACACATATTCAAATTCATGCAACATTGGCAAAGCCGGTATATTCAAGCAGTACCCCCTCCTCAAGGGGGCCAGCCTCTACACTAAAACTAAGCTACAAATTTACAAAGCTATAATAAGGCCAGCAATCCTATATGGCTCAGAAGTATACAGCATGGCATCAGATAGTAACCTCAAAAAACTGCAAATAATCCAAAACAAATATCTTAGATTAATAGCAAATGCCCCTCGGTACATGACCAACATACGACTCCATAACGACCTAGGCATTCCAACACTGACAGACTACATAAAAGACGAATCAACAAAATTCTTCACAGAAGCTCAAGCTTCACCCTACGAGACTATTCAATGCCTAGGACAAGACCCATGCAATCCAACATACAAATGTAAATGAAGTACTTAGTGAAGTAGCAAATTGGTTTAAGGCAAATTCATTAAAACTAAATTTTGAAAAAACACATTATATTAGGTTTAAAACAAAAAATTATGCACAGCCAGATTTACAAGTAAGCTATAAAAATAATACAATATTAGAAACAAAGTGTATAAAATTCCTTGGTATTAAAATAGATGAGAAACTCTGTTGGCATGAACATATCACTTCACTACTGAAGAAGTTAAGTAGTGCCACCTTTGCAATACGAACACTTTCTCTAACAGCAGATCTAGAATTAACGAAACAGGTTTACTCCTCATATTTTCATTCAGTAATGTCATATTGCATAATTTTTTGGGGAAACTCTTCACAAAGTAAAAAAGTTTTCATAGCACAGAAAAGAGCTATTAGGATGTTGTGTAGGGTAAAACCAAGAACTTCTTGCAGACACCTTTTTAAAAAACTCAGTGTTCTTACAATGAGTTCTCAGTATATATATTCTCTCATGTGCTTTGTCATAGATCATTATAACCTGTTTACTTCTAATTCACAGGTACATAATCTCAATACATGAAGCAGAAATAACTTGCACAAACCTCAAACATCTCTGTCATTAGTACAAAGAGGAGTTAGTTATTCTGATATACATCTGCTTAATAAACTTCCCAAGGGTATAAAAGAATTTACAGAAAATAAAGATATATTTAAAGAAAAACTGAGAGATTATCTTATTGGCAACTCCTTCTACTCCATTCAAGAATTGGAACAAAACAGTTAATTGTATTCAATATGACTTTTGCAAATCACAGTTGTAAAAATTTATATTTATTTTATTGTCTTTATTTTTTTCTTTGTAACATTTAATTGTTTTTTACTATGATTATGACTCATATTGTATGTATGTATATTAACCATGACATATTTCACATTCCAGAGGTGCTTCCTCAGCAGGGATCCATGAAACAAGATTAATAAATAAATAAAAGAAAACCCGACCAATACTGACACTAACACGCCATAACAGGACATGACAAAAAAAAAAAAAAAAAAAAAAAAAAAACATAAAAAATATTACCACTTACCACAAGACTTGACTAGACAGCCATTATGAAAACCTTTACCAGACAAAAGTCAGAGGCCAAAGGTCCGGAACTTTAGACGCTACATGAACCTTGCTCAGACAGATGATACGACGTAGGCTCCACAGCACTCACTCTACTCACTACTCACTCACTCCTCAGCCATGGCAGACACCACTGCATCTACTGACGCCGCTGCGACCGGCACTGAAGCCGTCAAGAAAGCTAAGTTGAAGAAGAGGAGCAACAAGTTTGCGTTCCCAGGAGAATTCGGCTTCTACGCTGAAGCCTCCTTTCTACCGGCAGGAGCCACGGAACGCGTTGTTGAAATAGTCAGGCCTGAAGAGTCGTCAATGAAACTATGGAGACGTCGCCTCGACCGAGGAAACCACAAGAAATGGAAGTTCTTCATCACAATCCTACTGGATGACCTGCAATTCTGCTGGGAGGTTCCAACCAGTGACGCTGCCACCTTCGAGATGGTTCTCTCAAGTCGCGAGCATAGTCACCTTGCAGAGAAGATTCTCCCAGCGGGAGTTGCAGAGTGGCCGGAAACACGAGTGCCTCTAGCTAGCGACTTTGGGAGAAGTACGCCGACCTCGTAAGGGGAAGATTCAAAACGCTCTGTTTTGATTCGACGACCGGCCGTAACTTGCTGACCACTCCGATCCGGAGGACACCGCAGAAATCATCATTCTATACAGAGGAGGGCCCAGTGCCACTCATCTTTTCCCGCTGTAGAAGAAATTTCACCGGCATCCTGGCCTATCTGCATCGCCACACGAAGCTGACCCTATTCTGTTGGCCTGACCAACAAGGGGTAAAGATACTGCCGGCCTACCTCAACGACTTCGAGACAGTTATAGACATCCTACAGAGTCACTCCACCGCCCATCACATCATTTTCCACGATGGAGAAGAAGTCAACACCACTGCAGAGGAAAATGAAGTTCCTGAGCAGCAGAATCCAGAGGGCCACAAGTACATGCTCCCTGCTGGAGCGAGTACCAGCGTTACAACGCTGACCATCATCGTTGAGAAACCGCCCCTTCGCAATGCAACAACGCAGACCATCGCAGCGAAGCCGCCCTCACGCAGCCCGGTCCAGTGCCTCAGGTCCGTTGCGGAGGTGGACATAATCTTGCGGACTGAAAAAAAAACCGGAATGAGCCAGTCTGCTGCAACTGCGGATCCAAGCACGCAGCTTCTTTCCGCGGTTGTGACAAGTGGAAGCTGCAACTTCACAAGACTCGGCAGTACCGGAGTCCAAGGCTCCATACGCAGCCCGCACCAAGTCGGGAAGTGAGCAAGACACGCCCAGCGCTGACACCTTCGAGGCCAACTTCCAGCCAGTAGACGAACATTGTGATGATGCACATATCAACTATGTGAGGCAAAGACTCGACGCATTCCTAAACACAATCACTCCAGATGAGGGAGCCATTGAAGAAACTAGTGTTGAGGAAGTCACCGATATGCTAAGTCATGTCGCCCTGCACAAAGTCTGCGGTCACGACAACATTGGAGGTCCACTACTCAGACATCTACTACCAGCCGCAATACAGTACCTCACAACAGTCTTCATCAAAATCTTAGCAACCAGTTAATACCCAAAAATTTGGAAACATGCTGAAATTGTTTTAGTCCCAAAACCCGGCAAAGATAAACGCTCCCCAAAATCCTACAGGCCTATTAGCCTCCTACCTACCACATCAAAAGTCTTCGAGAGGATCTACCTCAAGAGGCTCCAGCGACACATCGATGAAGAACGATTGTTACCCAACGAACCGTTTGGTTTCCGACAAAAACATTCTACCCCACAACAACTTCTTCGCCTTGTAGAGCATGCTATGAGCGCCTTTGAGAAACGGGAATTTTTCGGTGCAGTATTTCTTGACGTATCCCGCGCCTTGGTTCTGTTTGGCACGAGGGCCTCCTTTACAAACTGCTAGTACAAGGGGTTCCGCTACTACACGTACGCCTCATTCGCAACTACCTAGCTGACCGAACCTTTCGCGTCACCACTGAAGACGCCATCTCCTCAATCAAGAACATAAAAGCCGGGGTACCACAAGTCTCCGTCATTGCACCTGTGTTATATAACTTATACACGGCCGATATACCAAGAACTGACCAACGTGAAACTGGTTTATATGCTGACGACACCTCCCTCATCACGAAGAGCATCAGGGCGACCCATGTAGTCACAAAACTGCAAAGGGGCTGCAACAATATAGAGAAGTGGGCAAAGAAATGGCGCCTGGCTTTTAAAGCGGCAAAAAGCCAAGCAGTCATGGTGACCAGAAGAACCGTACCTCCTCTCCAATCAGTGAAACTCTTCGGTGAAGGTATCAAATGGTCACCCACAGGTCTCTACCTAGGCGTCACGATTGACAAACGGCTAACATGGAAAACCCACATAAAAAACATTCGGACCAAAGCCATGAACAGGATGAGGCAGCTTTATCCGGTGTTAAATCCAACATCACCTCTACACCCAAACACCGCAGTTACCCTATACACTGCAACAATTAGACCAATTCTTGAATATGCATCACCAGTTTGGGGCAACGCCGCTCCCTCAAACATAAAACTACTTCAACGAGTTCAAAACCGTGCCATACGGTTTGCATATAATCTGCCTAGGGACACCCCGACAACTGAACTACATAGAATCAGCGGACTTCCAACTTTGCTCGAACGCTTTAGAACCACTGCAAAGAAGTTATACATGCAGTGCCCCAATCACGATAACCCATTAATAAAACAACTGGGCACCCACGTCCAATACAATATAAATACTAGATGGCCAGTAAAACTGGTAAATGATGTTACTCCAAATTAACTTATGCAAACAAACAAGACCTGGCAAGTCGAACAATGCTAGCCCTACACTGATGACAACCTTTCATGACTTGGAAGGAGATGCGCTAAGTGCAAAAACTTCCCTGCACTCTAGGGAAAATGTAACCTAGGAGATTGTTGCCGTAGCAGAGCCCTGGACTTCCCTTCAACATGACCACCGAACATGTAAAAGAAGAATTAGAGGAGATAAACTACGCAGCCAGCACAGTGGTTAAATTGCGCTAGCCCAAAACGCAACAAGAAACACCACCCTTTCTAGTGGTATTAAATGACTCTGTAGAGAACAGATCCATCTTCAAAATGACTTCCCTATGTTCAGTGAAAGTGTCATTGGAAAAGTTACGTAGCACACAATGCTACAAATGTCAGGGGATAGGTCAGGTCTCAAGGCATTGTGTAATGCCAGATAAATGCGTAAAGTGCGTAGGAGACCATGCGACGAGGGACTGAAATCTAACCAAAGGACAAACCCCACCAAAGTGTGCAAACTGTTCTGGTGACCACGTCGCCAGTTAATGAAAATATCCAGCGTTCTCAAGATTCAACGAGAAGCAAAAGATTAACAATGCTGCACACGCCAAAGCTATGAGAAAACAACGCCAACAGAAGCAAAAGAAACAACTGCAACAATAGTTAAATAACCAAGAAGCCTCCCTGCAGGATCCTGATGCCTATCCCGCACTGCGGGAGATGGAAATGAAAACCAGCAGGGATCGAGCCACAACCAACCCGCAACTCAGACAAACAACGAGTTTAAGAACAATTCCAACCAACCCACCAACAGGAGAAGATGGGAAACTAACCAAAGAAAACAGCAGCCACATGGAAGTGATAGGACACCTACAGACCAAAACTTACAACAGCAGAACAAGTATATTGATGACAGCACAAATTCAATCCTGCTAAACATGATACAACCCTTATTACAAATACTAATGTCCATGATTGCTGAAATTCAGCGGCAAGTTGAAGCCGCAGTAAAGGCAGCGGTGGAGGCCGCACCAAGAGGTATATCCAGCAACCAGCAATATGACTAACCGGATTCAAAACTTGACCATATGCACCTGGAATTCCAACGGCATATGGAACCATATGGGCGAATTTAGCGAGTTTCTACGTGACGAGCAAATATATATCTGCCAAGTCACTGAAACATACCTAAAACCAAGTGTAAAGGCTGCAGTTGCTAACTACTCATGCTACAGAAATGATAGATTGACGGCGGGTGGTGGTACCGCAATCTACATCCGCTCCACCATAAGGCACCATGAAGTAGCTCTGCCAGAACTAATGACTATAGAAGCAACTGGTATCGCTGCCGACACGTCCAGTGGCAGGATGATTCTTATCTCCGCTTACCGCCGACCTGCCAACAATGTCAGCGCGGAAGAAATCGCCATGCTACTAAACATCGCTGGGAACGTCTTCATAGCAAGGGATTTCAATACGAAACACTGTTATTGGAATTCCAGACTTACAAATACAGCCGGCAAGCAGTTACTGCTTGCTGTACAGGCAAATGATGGTATGGTATGGGGGCCCACCGAACCCACCATCTTCCAAAGAAGATATATGCCAGATGTCCTCAATATCGCAATAACCAAACGACTCAATCATACAATTGCAATAGCCACAAAAAACGCACTCTCTTCTGACCATATACCAGTCATTTTTTACTTAGCTGAGGGTGCAAGATTGAAAGATCCTAGCCGCCACAGAATCATCAAAAACATAAACTGGGACTTATACAAACAGCACGTCACCCAAAGGCTTCAAAATACTGCACCACCTGATATCATAGGGTCCAACGCTGCTACCCACGCCCTCACTCAGTGGATCAACGAATCAGCAGATGCTGCTTCCCCACATCAAAAACCCATACCGCAAAATTACTCAAAACCTCTTCCGCCCAATATCAGAGAGGCCATAACCACTAAAAACCGACTCACCAGGGAATGGCAGATTACGCGTGACCCAGTCACCAAACAACACATCAATCGTATGCGGCACGAAATCAGGTTGGAAGTGCAGCAACCAAAAAAATAAAGAATGGGAAGGCCTACTCAACATTATAAGCACAGAAGACGGCTCGGCTTGGAGACTCACCAAGCGAATGCTGCGAAAGGGAGGAAAGTTACCGCCTCTCTTGGTAGGCAACAGATTCGTCAGTGAACCCGAGGAAAAAGCTGAGGCAATAGCAGTAGTATTTGAAGCCAACTTCCGTCCAGTGCAGGACCATCTTGACGTGTAACACATTCAGATGGTAGAAGAGCGACTGCAAAGATTTCTAAATACTAACATTCCCGAAGAGGACTCAATCGACCCAATCACGGAGGACGAAGTCATCGGTATGTTACAACATGCAAAACCCAATAAAGCACCGGGTCATGACGTCGTAGGGGTGCCACTACTAAAACAACTACCAAGGCAAGCTATAAATTACTTAACAGCCATTTTCAACCATATTATTAAAACCGGTGACTACCCCAAGACCTGGAAGCATGCAGATATTGTGGCCATTCCCAAACCAGGGAAAGACAGAAGATCCCCGAAATCCTATAGGCCTATAAGCTTTCTACCAACCATGTTGAAAAGCTTTACCTAAGGAGGCTGCGACATCACATAGATCAAGAGCATCTACTCCCGGAGGAACAATTTGGATTCAGAGAGCATCATTCCACATCCCAACAGCTACTTGGACTTGTAGAACATGCGCAAAGTGCATTCGAGAAGAAAGAGTATTTCGCCACAGTTCTTCTGGACGTCTCGAAAGCCTTTGATTCTGTCTGGCAAGAAGGACTGCTATTCAAACTCCTTGTACTAGGCATCCCTCTGTCGCACGTGAGGCTGCTGAAGTACTATCTGACCGGCAGAACTTTCAGGGTAATCTTAGACGAGGCCGTGTCGTCTATTAAAAGAATTGAGGCTGGCGTCCCGCAAGGTTCAGTCATCGGGTCAGTCCTCTATAATCTTTATACTGCCGACTTGCCAAAAACTGATCGTGTGCATACTGGTATATATGCTGACAACACAACGCAGTACACAAAGAGCATTAAAGCACAAAATGCAAGGAACTCGTTTCAGAGAGCCTGCACAAATATTGAAAGCTGGGCAAAAAGATGGTGACTTGCCTTCAACGCAGGGTAAAGTCAGGCCACATTTATCACCAGGCGAGTAGTTCCACTGAATCTACAACCCATCAAACTATTTGGCGAGCCGATACCATGGACCCAAACCGCGATCTACCTTGGTGTAACCCTCGATAAGCGCCTCACCTGGAAACAGCAGATTAGGAAAGTCAGAGCAAAGGCAGAAGGCAGAATGAGGACTCTTTATCCCATTCTCAACCCGACGTCCAAACTAAAACCCGACCAGGCCATAAGACTGTATACTGCTCTGGTACGCCCGGTTCTAGAATATGCAGCGGTTGTGTGGGGAAATGCTGCTACCTCACATATCCAGAAGCTACAGACGATTCAAAGCAGAGCAATACGCTATGCGTATAAACTGCCTAAAGGGACCCCGTCTTCAGTGCTACACGAAGTCAGTGGTCTGGAAAAATTAAAAGTCAGAACTAAAAAATTGGCTGCTAAGTTCTATACAAACTGCACCAATTCAACAAACCGACTTATTTCCCAACTAGGCAACACACTTCACTTCAACGACAATATCAGGTGGCCAGTCCACCTCATACAGTAACCAGCACCAGAGATGACAATCCTAATAAGCCAAACCGATGAAGACAACCACAACAAAAAACTGGAAGGAGATGCACCATGTGTAAGAACTTCCCCACATTCCAGGAGAACAGCCACCTGGGTAATGATAGTCGTAGTCGTAATCCGTAGAGCCCTAACTCGATCACTAGTCATGTCTACTAGCGCCAACTCCGCAGCTTCTAGCACCCCGAGACGCCAGTCCACATCGCAACATCTATGAAGGTTAAGTCCAAGAAGAAGAAGATCAAATTAGGTGGCGCCTTCCCACAAGCAGTAGGTTTCATGGCTGAAACCTCCCATTATCCGCCGTGGGCTACTGAACGTGTCTTTGAAGGTGCCACTCCAGAAGATCTATCACTGAACGTATGGAGACAACGCCTCGACCGAGGCAATCCGAAGAAGTGGTGCTTCTTCATCTCAATCCTCCTCGATGAACGTCGGTTCACCTGGAAGATACCAACCTGTGACGCCACCACCTTCGAGCAGGTCTTGACTAGCAGAGAGCACCGCCATCTTGCTCAGAAGTGCCGCCCAGTCGATCTCGAGGCGTGGCCGGAGGCACTTGAGTTCCCGACCCCGCTGGCCAGCGATTTCGACTGGGAGGAATACGTCGAACTAACCAAAAGAAGGTTCAAGACCTCCAGCTACGACCCTACAACCTGCCGAAACTACAAGATGATACCGATTAGGTCTACAATATCATCTCCATCACCTACACAAAGTGACGAACCTGCAACACCGACGCCTGATACTCCAGCACCAACTCCATCACCTTCAAAAGCGATAAACCTGCAGCACCGTTATCTGATTCCCCAGCATGCCCGGAACAGGGTCCTATGCCACGAATCCACGTCAACTGCGCTGGGAATTACTGGCAATTACTGGTTCAGCTGCAGAGCGCCATGAAGCTCCCCATGTTTAGCTGGCCGGACCACCTGGGACTGAAGATCCTGCTGTCCTGCCCCGTAGACTTCAAGGCAGCCACCCAGATGCTACGGGAAGCCTCCCTGTCCTTTGACATCATGCGTCTTGGTCACAGGACGAAGAAGACAGGTATCAATTCGCCGAGTACAGCAGTAAAACCACCGCCAAGAGAGCTGGTTCAGTGCTACAGATGTCAGAATTTGCGACATCTAGCAAGCGACTGCACTGAACCAGCTAGATGTGTCCGCTGCGGAGGAAGACATTATGCTGCAGAATGCGACAAGCGTCGCGAGGAAGCTGTTTGTTGTAACTGCGGCTCGCCACACGCTGCATCTTATCGTGGATGCCGAGCTTGGAAGCAGCAACTTAGCAACAAGAAACGAAGCCAATATAGTGGGCTCCATACGCAGCCCGCAACAAGTTAACAAGAGCGCGGGCCGTGCCCTCCAGTGACCACACGCACTGAGCAGTGCCGATAAGTCTACTCGCAGCCAAGACAACAACGGAATCAACTGGGCATCGTGCTGCTACTACCAGACAGCGCCCATTACAAAAACAAGAAAAGCCGAAGATCACCAGAGTGGAAGGCAGCGGACGAGGCAGAGCAACATGCGACCACTCCTTCTCCAGACACGTTGCCGATCAACGAGAAAGAAGATTAGACGAATTCATCGCCCTTCTCACGCAGCTCATAAATCACCTGACTACAAAAGAAGACATTACTGCCTCCTTGAGGCAGCCCTAACATCACCACATAAAACGCGGAGTACCACTTCTGATGAAACAAGAAGGACGCGGCGGCAACCATTAGAGAAGAAAATCCCTTACAGCCCATCGCGAAGACACACCGACAGCGAAGTTACAACTAATCAAAATGCAAGTGGAGGAAATGTCTAGCGACAAAAACTCCACTACATTCTGCTCAACGGAGCAGTTACTAGGCTGTAGCGAGAGCCCTAACTGAACATGACGTGGACGAAATCCTATCAAAAGGGAACAAAATTATTACAGGTGGTGATGTATAAATAGTAAGCACACAGCATGGAACTCGCGCACCTCCAATGCTAAAGGAGAGCTACTTTATCAACTGTCTGAAAGGAGGAACATACAAGTCTCGTCAGCGTCATCTGTTGGCTTACGCCATGTTGATAATGCAGCTCCAGGGTAAAACCCTACTACTGCTGTCTGATATGCTTTTTTAGAGAGTGGCTTTTTGTCAAAGTAGTGATTTCTTGGGGATGTCTGATGTTTTCTCGACGTGGCATCAGGGCGGTGATCAGCTGCGTGAGCAGCGTAACCACCACCGTGAGCTGGTCGCTGGGTCCGGTACGGCGGTGGCAGTGGTCGGCAGGTCGACCATCACGGCGGCCGGCTGGCTGCAGACTGAACCCAGGAGCCGTCGTGGGCTGGTCTTGGCGACGTGGTGCGGCCCGCGTGTGGAACCCGCGCGTAGTCGCCGTTCTGGCAGTGTGAGGTGGCTTGCTGGAGCTGGTCTCCTGCTGGGCACTCCTGGGTGCCGTGGCTGCTTTAGAGCGATGCTTCGCCCTTAGCTACTTATTCATTTCACAGCCAGAGAAGCAGGCAGCATGATTTAGTCCGCAGTTGCAGCAGATTGCCTCTTCCCTACAGACCCACTGAGGCTACATATATTCCAAACCGCGGTAACGCCCAGCCGGACGACCTTGACATTGTCGTAGCTAAAAACATCACTCATGACATACACCTTCAAACATGGAGAGATCTTTCGTCAGACCACAATCCAGTCGTGCTTAACTTCAAGAATTTTACTCTACCACACAACAGCCATAAAAAAATAACAGAAACAAACTGGAACTACTTCTCCAGGCAGATCCACAACAAAATAAACACCACCTTCAATGTATCGTCGCCAGATCACATCTAAAAGGCAATCAACCACTTCAATACTACAATCAAAGAAGTCGAAAGAAAAGCGTCCGTTACCACCACCATCATACACAACAACGTCTATCAAGCACTGCCAGCCATACTCGAAGACCTGAGATACCTAAGGAATCGTTACAGGACACTCTGGCAACGTTTCCGCGACCCTGTCGACCGCTGTAAATTCCGTCACTTCTCCCGCCAACTCACCGCGCGCCTAAAGGAGAGAAGATCAGAAAGATTGGAAGATAAAATGTCCCATCTCTTATTAGAAAACAAGGAAGCTTGGGACCTAATTCGATTCTTAAAAGAGCCAAAGGAAGCGAAATCCCCAATATCAGGCCCGGCAGGTCCATGCTTTCTGCCGTTAGAAAAAGCCGAAATCCCGGCGGAGCACTTCGCCGCCCAACATACAGAAGTGGTCTATCTCCTAACTCCAGAAGAAGAACAGGCGGAGGCCGCAACAATTCAGTGTATAGAGGACAGACTAAGCAGACCCCCTTCCGACCAGGCAGAACTAACAACACCTGGTGAAGTGAGAACAATCATCAAGAAATTAGCCGGAAAGAAATCACCTGGAATCGATGGCATAGGCAATATTCACCTAAAGAACCTACCAAGGAAAGGTCTGGTAATTCTCACCAGAATTTTCAATGCACGTCTGCTACAATATTACTTCCCTTCAGCATGGAAGACGGCTGAGGTTATAGCTCTGCCCAAAAGGGGTAAAGACAAAACAATTTCGAATAATTACAGACCAAATAGCTTACTCTCTGCTACCTCCGAGCTGCTGGGACGTATTCTGCTGAAGAGAATTAAAGCAAGCTTAGATTTTGGACAAATCATCAGGAAAGAACAGTTCAGTTTCCAAAACCGAGTAGGAGCAACCTGTCAGTTAGTAAGGTTCACCGAGCAAATCAGCAAAGGTTTTAACTGGAATAAATCAACAGCAGCCATATTTGTCGACATTGAAAAAGCCTATGACAAAGTGTGGCACACCAAACTAATAGACAAGCTATTCCATCACACCGACATACCCGACTGCTATATTGCCCTCATAGCGAGCTACCTCAAGGACAGGAGTTTCTTCGTCCAAATCGAGGGCCAGAAATCATCTATCTTCACAATTAACGTGGGCTTACTGCAGGGATCTGCCTTATCGCCTCACCTGTTCAGCATTGATGGCAATGACATACTAACCCCGCCCAACGTTTATATTGCACAATTTGCGGATGACACGGTTATCTACGCAACTGGAGATAACCACGAAAGAAATATTTCCAACGCCCAAGCAGGCCTAGAAGCCTTTAGTCTCTGGTGTCGAGAAAATAAGGTGAAGGTGAATCCTACTAAATGTGCCTCAGTTTACTTCTCTACTAAACGACCGGATCTACAAAGACAGCTAGAGCTAATGGGGCAAAGGTTGCCCTGGGTTACCGAGCACCGGTACCTGGGGATAACGTTAGACCGTAAATTACTCTTCCGTCATCATGTCCTCGACAGAAGAAAAAAAGCCCTAGCCGTGGTTATGAATCTGACACCAATCTTCATGAGCAACGACTTGAAACTCGAAACAAAAATAAGAATATGTAAATCAGTTGTCCTACCCTTCATTATGTACGGTTGCCAGGTATGGGGAACTGCATGCAAATCTACCTTGCTACACTTACAAAGAGTGCAGAACAGATGCTTAAGAATGATCAGCCATGCGAGCATCTACACGCCAATAGACCTTCTTCACGAGATCACCAATATGCCTACCATCCAAGCAGAAATCTTTCGTCAAGCAGAGAAATTTTTCACCAGGCTCGATACAATCCGCCCAGAAGTTGACAGATTGGAGTCAGCAGGTACAGTACTCCCAATGGAATGGCACAAATTCAAAGTGCCACTTAGCACAATTATGACGCCGATATAAAGGATCAACTACCACAAGCGATCCTTAATAAGAACATTCAAGGGTTTCCTATAAAGGCTGTTTATAACGGTCAAAGCCGGGTTTTTCCCTAACGCAAATCATAGCGAATCCAACAAAATCTATTCGAAACAGTAGATTAAGCTACATACAGTAGTGGGGCTACAAAACGCCGTTGAGGCAGTGAAAAAAAAAAAAAAAAAAAAAAAAAAAACACCTCCCAGCAGTGGCCGGGTGACTGAGAGCGACGGGTTGCACTAACGCCAAGAACGCAGAAGAATATGGCTGATACCACTAGTTCTCCCACGACATCGCCGAACAGCAAGAAGGCCAAGTCGAAGAAGAATATGAGCAACAAATCTCTCGCGTTTCCGCGGGAAGTCGGCTTTTACGCAGAAGCCTCTTTGCTTCCACACGGCGCTGCTGAACGTGTAGTGCATGCTATCAATCCTGAAGAATGGTCCATGAAAATATGGAGACGGCGCCTCGAAAGAGGCAACCCGAAGAAATGGAAGCTCTTTCTCACCGTTCTTGTAGACGACCTTCAGTTTAGCTGGGAAGTCCCTACCATCGACGCGACTACCTTTGAGCTGGTTTTAACTAGCCGAGACCATAGCCACCTCGCCGAGAAGATTCTCCCAGAAGGGGTCGCTGAGTAGCCGGAGGCACTCGTGTTCCCGACCCCACTTGCCAGTGACTTCGACTGGGAGAAATATGTCGACCTAACAAGAAGAAGATTTATGGCCTCCTGCTATGACCCGGTAACTGGTCGTAATTTCCAAGTACCGCCAATTTGGAACCCAGATAACTCAGCCCCTCCAGAGCTGGGCCCAGTGCCACCCATCCTAGTCAACTACAGCCCTGCATACTATGGGCTACAAGCTCACCTGCAGCGTCACATGAAGCTGCCTTTCTTCTGCTGGCCGGTTCCTAAAGGAATGAAGATACTGCTGGGCTCCCCCAGCGACCTTACGGAAGCCATCAAGATCTTCCAGAGCTTCCTTATCAAGCACTACATCTTACCCCCTGGCAGTGAAGAAACTGCCACCTCCACGCAGAAGGCCACAAAGAAAGCTGATCTTTCTACCCAGACTGCAGCGACCGACATCAATCTCCCCAACGAAGAAGAAACCTCCGTCCACTCGCATAGGAAAGAAGACAACAACGACGGAGAGAAAACCAACGTCCCCTCGCAGCAATCCGCAGCGAAATCACATTCAAGCAAGCTGATCCAATGCTTCAGGTGTCAGAATTTCTGGCATTATGCCAGAGACTGCACGGATCCAGCCGGGTGTGTTCGCTGCGGAGGCAATCATGGAGTCGCCGACTGAGAAAAACACAGATAAGATCCTGACTGCTGCAACTGCGGATTTAAGCACGCTGCTTCCTACCGCGGCTGCAAGGCTTGGAAACAGCAACGCCGCACCAAGACAATGCAGCAGAAACGAAGTCCAAGGCCCCATACGCAGCCCGCTGCAAGTTCACAAGACGAGGCCACTCACCGCGGCATGATCAGACACAGGGAGACAAAGACATGCCGCGACGGGCGAAGGTTCAAGACGACTGCGCTGCACCTGGCGCGCAGTCCCCCCACCAGGCCACTCTCGCTACGCCAGTCGGTGGTCAAGCTGCAGAATGCCCCACCGGTCAGTCTGCTCCGCGCTGCGGAGGAGGCAGATCGGCGACAAGTTGCCGCCCGGACGACGATGGGAAGCATTCCAAGCCAAAGCCTTTCCATATGGCTATGGGAGACGAATATCAGCGCAGCAATGTGGCGCGTATCGCTCTGTCCTCACCAAGCCCCGATCCACGAAAGTGCCACACAACAAGGGCGGATGCAGAAGAATACTTCACAAAGCAGCGAAGATTCAAGGAAGAAGTCTCCGCCGCAAGAAGTGCAGAAAAAGCAAACACGACACGGCATCTGGGAGACACGAAATTGCCATCCACGTCTACGTGTACCTCTGACACGACAGGGATACCACCAGTGGACCTCACAAAAAAGCAAAAAACTCCCAGACGAGTACTCCCCAGTCACCAACTGAGGACACACCCCGAGGCTCTCCAGAGACGACCTGCAACACCATGGGGGACCTGTCCAACAACGTCGATGACAACCAAGAATGGGAGGACCAGACTTCAACGGAAGAAGAATCCACGCCAAAGGGCTCCCCGGCTCACGCCCAGCAGACGTCCCCCGTCGCGAGCCCAGAGGAAGAGGAAGTTTCAGATGCTGCAACAAGTAATGCAGTACCAGCAAGCCCGGTACCACGTCGCCGCCTCGACTCGGCCAATAAGGAAGAAAGGAAATGGGAAGCCATATTTGTACGGCCAGCTGACATGGCAGCGGCTGTCAAGCTACTCCAAATAAACGGCATCCTTTACCACCCTAGGCAAACTGCACAGCCCCAGGCCACTCAAGAGCAGAAGAAGCAGACTGCATGCAAGAGTGAGCAGTGCTTCCGCTGCCAAGCCTGGGGCCACAAGGCCATGGAGTGCGCTGCTGACGAACGCTGTGTCCGCTGCGCGGGCAGGCACAGCGTAAAATCATGCAGCCGCCAGAGAGACGCAACGCCGACCTGCGCAAACTGCTCAGGTGAGCACGCGTCATGTTTCTCTTGGTGTCCAGCTAGACCAGCATTAAGAAGACAACGTGCAGCTAGTAAGAGAAAAGCTGCGCGAAAGAAGCCGAAGAATCTCCGCCCCGAAGCGTCGGAGACAGCCTGCTACCGCCGACAGAGGGAGGGAGGGACCAGGGCTCCCCACCACTCCCACCAAGCAGGGCCCAGCCAGGTAGCTCCAAGAGGCGACAACAGAGAATACTGCCCAACACAGGAAAAGGCAGACAGAGTGCAAACGCAGCGCGGAGCGAGCAGCCATGACTACAAGAGTACCTACAAGGAAAACAGCTGTGTACTCTGCTCCAGGCATCTCAACGAAGACAACAAGACCAGCAGCACCCACGATCATCTAGACAAGACCAAGATAATCCGGTGACTCAGCTAATAGCAGCAATAATTCCATGAAAGAATACACAAAAAAACGAAAGGACTTTACGTCCACAGACCCCAGAAATAAGATCACCATCCACAAATCAGATCCCCATCCACAAATTAATAAATAATGTATCAAAACGTGTCAAATAAAGTAAATAAATACAAATAAATGTTACCTGTGTGGCTGAAAAGAGCTAACGCTCTCCAACAGCCCGCCCCTGGCCCTCAGTCAGGGGAATGAAATATTTAAAAAAAAAAAAAAAAAAAAAGCGGCATGATCCAGCCCACTACCAGTCGCACCGAGAGCAGGGTCACGTCGCAGAGAAGCAAGACGAAGAAGTCCTACGCTGGGAAGAACAACGACAGCGGCGGTAACACCGGTCGACGGCCAACAGAGACCGGTTCAAAACGAACCGCGACGGCAAAGCAGTCCGCCACCCACCATCATCGACGTCAAGCGGACTGCCTTCACTCCGAACCCTTAAGTTTAAGCGTCATCATGCAGCTACTACAACACCAGACCACGTTACTGACAGAAATCATAACAAATTATGCCAACCAATCGGGAACGACACGCCGGAAAATGACATATAAAGTAAAGACAACCTCTCATTGATCTGGAAGGAGATGCGACCAACGTTGCAAGAACTTCCCCACACTCTGGGCGAAAAGCTGTCCAAGATGATTTAGTGTCCGTTCACAGTAGCGGCCTCGCTCATCTCGACGAATCTCCCCTCCAAGTGCCACTCCAAGTCAAAGCCGGGGAAATGCTGTTTGCGTGGGACTTCCCTAGCACGAGTTTCAAGAAACTCAAGCAATCTCTCTCGGATCCGGCACAAGCAATAAATGCCAAGCCTATCATCTCAAAAAAGAAAAACTGGTCTCGCCATGTTGAACTACCACTCGTCCTTTGCAAGCACTTCAAGGAGGAGGAGTACTTAGCAGACCTCCCTCGAAAATTCCACAGCCCCCGGAGCCCAAGCAACAATGAAGAGGAAGCGATGGAGTAAGAGGTCTCGTTGAGGTCAAACCGCGGGGACTTCGTGCACCAGGAGAGCCCAGACATCACCAAGATCGTCCTACGTCAACAGAAGCCCATCAGAATGAGTCCTCATTGGCGCATATATGTTCATTTCCAACACAGCTGCTAGTCACCTGTATGAGCCAAGAGGACCTCCAAGAAATCAAGCAATTCCTAGAAACTAGGAACATAAGATACAGCATGGATCTCCAAGAAAGCACTCGGAATTCAATAACGGCTGTTCATCAAAAGGAAGCAGCTCCAAGAGATTCCTGCAACATGGACGAGGCAACACTCCAAGATGAAAAATCCTCCTCGCGCCCTGCACCAGACAGGAGAGAGCCTGAGGCAACCCAGTCCACCACCCTGGCCAGCAGCCAAGTAATGAAAAGGAGAATACTGAACTACAACAAGATTCTACAGAAGCGGAGACCGATTGCAACGCTACATAAATGCTTCCGCTGCCAAGGCATCGGGCATCAAGCTTCTGACTGTCTCAAGCAAAGTGCGCTGCGTTCGCTGGGAAGGGAGTCATAACAACCTGGTTTGCACACGTCCACGTGACGCAACGCCGACCTGTGCAAACTGTGGTTCTGACCACGCCGCCAGTTATGGGGGATGCCCTATAAGAAGAAAGCTTCAAGCAGCCATCAGAAGCTATCAACTCCAGCGCCAACCAAGTCACTCCCAACAAATCGGTAGACCGGAAGGACCTCAGAGATGGTCATCAAGCAACTTCAATAATCATCCGCCGACCAACTCAAATGACCAACACGGGCACCTATGTTGCAAACAAGAGCCAAGACGAGCAAATCAGCTGGGTAAAATTGTCGAGTTGTTAACACAACTGATTGTGGCATGATCCTCAACTGACCACTGGAAACCAGTTAGCTATTAAAGAATAAGAATATCAAAAGGGTTTCCACTCAGGCTGTAGTCACTACGGTCAAAGCCGGTTTTCCCGCAAAGTGTACAATTCGTGAAAACAAAATCCATCACCATCAATGAAACCACAGATAAAGCTACAAATCGTAGCGGGGCTGTATAATGCCGTTGAGGCAGGAAATTAAAAAAGAAAAAACAGCCACGGCTCTTCGAAACAGACAATCACTCACTTCAATCGCGATGTCAGTGGCTGTTACAGATGCCGACTTGTCGGCAGTCGACGCAGCAGACGGTGACGACATCTTCATTGAGGGAAATCGCGAGCGAGACGGACATGTCTGCGTTTCAACCTGAAGCGCTTTACGCCTAGCCTCGACAGGATGCAGTTCAAGAACTTCCTGCAGAAGAATGAAAATGCTTCCTTCACTCTGTGGGTTATCAGTGCCGGCATGAAATATGGCTGGTCCATTCCAGACAACTTCCTGGTTTGTGTTGCTGCTCTGGCCTTCCACGACGAGAAAGACCCAGACATCGTGCTGATACACGACGATGCTGCGGCAAAAGGGCACAAGCGCCCGGATGCCCTACCATCCATTCCATTGGTTCTCCGGAGGGTTTCTGCGTGAAGAAACTATTCCGAAAGCTAAATGTAAGAAGAAAGAGGCTGCGCAGGAAGCAACAGTCAGCTGCAACAGAGGACTGGCAAGTGGCGGGAGGCAAAACTGTTGCCTCTACATCCACAACGCTGCAGACTCCAAGGAAAAAGGCACAAGGCTTCAAAATCCCAGAGCCTCCATCGCAAACCAGCCCACCGAGGGACGACGATGCGGCAAACCAAGCAGCTCCAGTGTCGCCCACGCCAGAAGAGGAAGGGGAAGAGCCAACCCCAACCACGGAGCAGAGTCCTGTGCAACCCGTGGATGCGGCTTACGAGGGAAACTGGGGCGGATTGTATGTACAGCTTCTGCTGGCTACAGAGCTGCCTCTGTTTTGCTGGCCTGTCGAGGAAGGCCTGCAGATCCTAGCTTCCTGCCCCGCTGACCTGATGATGGCCACCAGCCTGCAGAGTGACCAGGGCATCAGATGCGTCATGGTGCAGCCGAGCCAACCTGTACCTGCGCCTACGCCTGTTGAGACACAGCCGATAGCGAGGGTTGAGAAGGTTACCAAGAAGAAACCCTCTCCCCCCGAGCTCCGGCAGTGTTTTAACTGCCAGCTCCATGGGCACGAAGAAAGGGACTGCAAAAACCGTTACAGATGCACCAGATGTGGGGCTGATCATCGTGCGGCCGAATGCACCACAGCAAGGGAAGACGAAGTCCGCTGCAACTGTGGCCTAAACCATGCAGCATGCTTCTCTGGCTGTGAAAAGAAGAAGCAGCTTAGGGCTAAATACGCTCCAAATCTGCCACGGCGCCCAGGAGTGCCCAGCAGGAGACCAGTTCCAGGAAGCCACCCCAGACCGGCGACTACGCGAGGGCACCGCGTCGCCAAGAGCAGCCCACGACGGATCCTGGGTCCAGTCGGCAGCCACCCCACCACCGGGAAGGTCGACGTGCCGGCCACTGCCGTACCGGACCCAGCGACCAGCTAACAGTAGTGGTGACGTTGCTCAAGCAACTCATCACCACCCTCATGCCAAAAACATAAATTCATGATATAACAAAAAGCCACTTAAAAAAAAGAAAGCCCATATAGCAGTCGTAGGTATTGACCTGGTACTGCAACAATAATATGGCGTAAGCCATCCAGATGACGCTGTGATGTGCTGTGCTGTGCAGCAGCGGCAGTTGAGTTCTGGATCGCCACAGCAACGTCAAATTCCTCTTCACTATCCAGCAACAAGACAGAAGAAGTCGGAGCCTCAGAAGTTCGACAGAGCACACATCAGCCACTCCTGCACATGCCAAGTTCCAGGACAGCGAGAAGACCGACTGGATGTCCTCATCGATCTACTCAAGAATCTCGTCAACAACCTGGCTGCAAAGGAAGAAACACACCGCGGCAGCCCTAGAACACCACAGCAAAATCGGAGGACCATTTCTGAGATGGCAGATGCGCCGGCATTCCATCCTATGAAGAAATATCATTTGAAGATAACAACTACAGCCAACATAAAGACTTACCGGCTGTGAAGATATGACTCGACAAAACGACTTGGAGGCAATGTCTTAGGACAACATACTCTGCAGGACACCAGCTCAAAGGAGCTGCAAATAGGCAGAAGACGAAAAAAGTTGGCTACACAGCGTTAACCAAAGCCGAGGTTTTTATAAATGGAAGGAAGATGGATTACACACGTCAATGTTCACATAACGTCACTGTTCATATTGCATCACCGTTCACATTATTCTACCACTATTAATCATGATGTTTAATCTCGACAACCCGTAGGGATCCAAGCGGTGTTCTGATTGGCTGACTACAATAATTGTTCTCATAGCCTCATCATTCATATAATTCTCACACAGAAATATCCCAAAAACATCTTTAATGAAAGACCCCCACATTATATATTCTTCCAACATTTACTATCATTAATTATGATGTTAATCTCGAGAAATCCATAGGAGCCATGCGGTCTTCCGATTGGCTCACTGTAACCTTGATTCTATAATACTTGTCAGTGATTGGTCTGCTACAGACCCAGCTATAGATGAAGTAGGACAGATATGCCGTACTCCACTAGATCACTTGAGGCCTCACAAGAGCAATTGTGCAGTCAAAGGCGGAAGGAACCACGTCAGTCTAAGTTTCCCCCAATCATAGTTTATGAAACTTCTGGCTATGCGAAAATTGTCGATGAAATCTATAGTACAAAGATTTTAGAAGACAAAATGCATGTATCACACAGAAATAGTTTCCATCAAGTTCCAAGTGTACACAGAAAAAGATATTCAAGAACTATTTAAATTTCTTGACAAGAAAAAGTTGCAATTTCACTCATACGAAATTGACCCAAAAAAGCTACTCAAGGTAGTTCTCCGCCAGCTACCTAGAGACACAGATCTATACGAGATTAAAAATTGTTTAATGGACTTGCAATACCCAGTAAAGCAAGTGACCCAAATGACTAAATACAACAATGACACCCAAGAGAGAGACAAAATACCACTATTCTTGATAAGTTTAGACAATACTGCAGCGGGTCGCGAAATTTTCAAATTAAGTCACTTCATGCACCTCAGCGTGACTGCTGAAATTTATAAAACACCAGAAGGCCCTACCCAATGTCACCGATGCCAAAAATTCGGTAACGGTCAAAGATATTGTAGAATAAACCCTCGATGCGTCAAGTGTTCTGGGGAACACCTGACCAATACATGTACCAAAACAAAAGATGAGGCACCAAAGTGCCATAACTGTCAGGGTCAGCACCCAGCTAACTACCGGGGATGCCCGGTGTATAAAGAAATAATGAAGGCTAGGAAAACCAAAGCTGGAAACAACACATCAGAACAAAGAAACCACCAAAGACCAAAACAATCTGTCAAATCAAAAAGTCACTAACAATAATGAGGAGTTTCCACCACTCCCTGGACAAAGCCAACCACCAACAGAACCCCCTACATGGGGAATAAACAACAAAACCCAACAAAAAAACCAGACCCCCGACCCCGGGAGTCTAACACAAGACTTACGCGAAATATTATCACTATTCATGGACGAAAATCTAAGAAAGTTGGTAAATGCTCTCCGGCAAGCTGCTGAAGGCATGAAGCAACAGACAGACATATTAGGAAAAGCAACAGTCCTAGCACAGACATTCTTAACACTATTGCAAACCGAAGATGGCACAAAATAAGAGATTTAACATTGTAGCCTGGAATGCAAATGGTATCAGAAATCAACGATTAGAATTTATAGATTTCCTAGCTGAACACGATACTGACGTAGCGCTTATCAGCGAAACCCATCTGAAGCTCCATCTGGACTTCAGATTAAGAAACCACGTCATCATACGCGGCGATATGGCAACACAAGGTGGTGGAACCGCGATATTAATTAAGCAAAGACTGACCCACAAGGAACTACCATCAACAAAACTAGGTGACGTAGAACACACAGGCATCGAGGTTAAAATCGAAGGGGAAACTGTGCATCTGATCGCAGCATATAACCCGCCTACCAAGGTACTTACAGCACCACAAATAAATCACTTGCTAGATAGGAACCAAATCGTCTTGCTGGGGGGTGATCTGAACGCCAAAAACCCAGCTTGGCACCGCCGCGCGGCGAACAGGAATGGGCGAGGTCTCCTGAGGGTGCTGAACGACAACAATAATGTTGAAGTGATAGCCCCGAGAGAGCCTACCAATTCCCGAACAATGCGGAACACCAACCCGACGTATTTGACATCTACGTGACGAAGGAGCTGCGCTGGGCACGGGAACTATCCGTGCCAAATCAGCTCAATTCAGATTACAACCCAGTACTCTTGTCATTGCTGTCACAAGAACACGATAGTTCGAGACCCAGGTACAGATATTATAGAAACTGGAAACACTATCGTGAAGACGTCGCGCTACACTTTTCCGACAGTGCGGAATTAAACAGCGTGGAAGACATAGACAACGCTGTCTCACGCTTTACAGATATTATTAAGGTGTGCACCAAACATGTTACTACAAGGCGGGACATAATATACGAACGCCTGAAACACCAGCACATATAATCAGCCTAATTAATCTAAAAAACAGAACTCTTAAAAGATGGCAGCTGACAAGAGATTAGTAAATCATCTAGCTGAGGAAATTAGAGAAAACTTAAAAATACAGAGAAGTGAGTCATGGGAAGCAAAACTAGCTGAAATGCAGAATAATAGTCTCAAGATGTGGGCTCCAACCAGAGCGGTCAGTAAAACGAAAGAAGCAATCAGACCACTGCATGGCAGACGTGGCCTTGTGTATGATCCGGAAGGAAAGGCACAGGCCATAGCTGACACACTTGAGGATCAATTTCGGACCAACAATACAGAAGATGAAGAAAGCGACGACCACGAAGAGCGGGTTATTCGTGAAGTCGAACACATCCTTGCGACAGAGCCGCAGACTGAAGCACAATTCACAAATACAGGGGAGATTGAGTCCATTATTCGCAGGCTAAAAACAAAAAAGGCTAGCGGATATGATCAATTGACTCCCCTACAAATCAAAAACCTGCCTCCACAAGCCATCAGACGCCTAGAACATATCTTTAACGCTTGTCTTAGACAATGCTACTTCCCTGATGCATGGTAGATTGCGAAGGTGGTGACACTGCCTAAACCAGGAAAAGACAAAACTTTTCCTCAAAATTATAGACCCGTTTCCGTACTTCCAATCATAGCCAAAGTGTTCGAGAGAATTATAATAATGAGACTCAACACTCATATAATCAGAAACAAAATAATCATTTGCAGTCAATTTGGATTTAGAAAAGGCCACTCCACCGTTCAACAATGTGCCAGGCTAGTGGAGCATATCTGCTCAGAACAGCAGGCTGGAAACAGCACAGCAGCTATATTTCTGGATATAGAGAAATCCTTCGATAAAGTGTGGCACGAAGGCCTAATCTACAAACTGCATCAATACAATACTCCAGACTACCTGACTCACCTACTCAGTTCCTATCTAGCAAACAGGAAATTCTTTGTCAAATAAGAAGGGGCAAACGGCACAGTAAGACAAATTGAGGTAGGAGTGCCACAGGGTAGTGTTCTTGCCCCAATACTGTACTGAATATATGTAAATTATCTGCCACAACTAGAGGGCAGCCATATCCGCCTATATGCAGATGACACCACAGTATAAGACAGCAATAAAAATCCAAAATTTGCAGCAAGAAAACTACAACGTCATTTTGAAAAATTAACACAGTGGTGCAATATCTGGAAAATAACAATTAACGCTGCAAAATCACAAGCAATTATGTTTAATAAAAAAGTTAAGCTACCAAAATAAAAATTCACACAGAAGATACAGACACTGAATGGCAAAAAGAAATCAAATACCTTGGTCTGCTATTAGATAAGCACCTGACGTGGGGATCGCACATAGACGAAGCAAAGAAAAAAGCGAAAGCTAAACTCACCAGTCTCTATTCAATACTTAGAGCCGACGGATTAAAAGTAGAAACCAAACTGCTCATCTATCGTGCAATAGTACAAACATCATTCATGTACGGCTCAGAGATATGGAGCATGTCCGCCGACTGCCACATCAAAAAGCTACAGGCATTGGAAAACCGAGCCCTGCGTACAATTGTTGATGCACCCCGCTATCTACCAAACTGGATAATCAGACAAGACCTACACTTCCCTCCGCTCACTGAAACCCTAAAGGAAGCATCAGAACACTTCTACATTCGATGCAGAAATTCACCACACGCAGAAATAGCGGAAGTAGGAAACATCGACGAGGAAATGCTTCCTAGAAGGCATCCCAAAAGGATGCTAACTAGGACATTCTCCTTCTAAATTCCCTCCAACTACCCTCCAACCCACCAGTAGTTATAAGTAGAAGTAGGCCAAATCATCATAAGTTAAGGTCCCCTTGTAAATAGAAAAAATAAATAAATTAAAATACCCACCTTTATTATAAGTAGGATTCCCACTTAGTTAGGTCCCTTGGATGTATATAAAAACTAACCTCCATTAGCATAAGAATGTAGGCTAGGTCCTATTATATATATATATATATATATATATATATATATATATATATAAACCTCCATTAACTTTTAATTAAATCAAATAAAACATGATAAAGATAGGATAGCAACTTAAGACAAAGACAGAAAGTCAGCCCCAAAATGCAATGCAGACATTAGTAATAGGATATATTCTTCTGGCACTAAGGATGACAATGCAGTTCTATAGACTGCGACAGGTTATGCCCTTGCCCTTGCCTTTGCTCCACTCGATTACAAAGTTCCCATGTAAATAAGCTTATTTCTCCATTAGTCAGTAGTATTAAGTAAATAAACCAGATTAATCAATTTTAGGTTCCTGGCTATGAAAGGCTGATGGGTTTTGCCCAACCAGATTGACCAACCCACAGGATAGGACAAAACAAAAAACCAGTTCAAAAGAAGACTACCGACACCAGTAGTAGGACAACTCCTGGAACTGGCAACAATCAACATAGCTATGCTATGACCGATGACGCTGTGCTGTGCTGTGTGCTCCACTCTCCTATCATCCGTCAGCGAGACACTTGGTTGTTTAAGAATGGCAAAAACAGGTTTACATGCGTCACTGAGCCATACACCCAAGTCCCTGTTCATATTATTATTATTCAGACGTCTATCAATAGCTTCTTTAATCACAGATTCCCAGAAGAAGGAACACTTGGCTAGAACTCTCACATTATCTGAATCCATACTGTGACCATTTTCGATCACGTGTTGTGCCACAGCAGATTTTTGTAGTTGAAACAACCGGATGTTGCGCTGATGTTCAGTCACACGGGCATGCATAGTGCGGATGGTTTGACCAATATAACTCTTACCACATTGGCACGGTATGCTGTACACTCCCGGTGTTTTTAAACCCACATCATCCTTTACAGAACGCAGCAAATCCTGTATTTTGGCAGGAGGGCGGAAAATGCACTTGATCCCGTGTCGTTTTAAAATCCTGCCGATTTTCCCAGTGATGCTACCTGCATGCGGGATGAAGGCAAGATCTTTAGGCTGTTCTTCTTCCTCAATATTACGTATATCTGCCTTTTTCTTTTGAAGTGCATTTCTATCAAAGGGATCGGGTATCCATTCCGCATGAAGGTATGGCGGAGATGTTCGAGTTCGGCCTGCAGATTGTCAGCGTCTGAAATTACCTTTGCTCTGTGTACAAGCGTGTACAACACCGTGTTCTTCTGCGCCGGATGGTGGAAGCTATTGGCATGGACTAGAGGGCGAGGTCACCTCCGGCTCTAGCTCTGCTTGGTCATAGGGTGTCTCCTCGTTTGCAGAAACTGACTCCGCATCCTCTGGCGGATTCGGCGTTTCAGTGTTGCCAACAGTCGTTGGTTCCACCACTGGCACGGTGGAGTCCGTGGTACCAGCTACTTGCCAGGCGTCAGTTGGTACTTTCTGCGGAGCCTCTTGCGCCGTCTGTTTAGTCTGCGGAAAAGTCTCTTCCCACACAAGTCCTCATTGAGGACTAGAGCAGCAGTCGCAAGGGCGTCAGGGCGCGTGAGTCCTCTCGATTTAGCGTCGTCTTGGATCAGCTTAGCAGGGTGCTGAAAATCTTTAAACCTCAGAGTCGTGAAGCAGTCTTCATAGTCTGTTGGTAAAGACCAGCAGTACCTAATGCCAGCATGGATGACCCACAGTGCCATAGACGTGAATTCGTGCTTTCGCGCCGCCTCTCTGAGTTTGCTCATTCTGTACTTTGACTGCTTAGAGTAAAAAATGTACACAAAATCGTCACTATCTCGACTACCATCCAGGTAAATGGTGTCATTCTTGGAAGCAGCATCGTCTACTCCAGAGAAGTCCGCATCACCTGCTGTGTCGTCCGTCGTCCTATCGCTGTCTGCCATGGTCGCGCGCTCTTGCCCGTCTCAGTGAGGAGTGGAGTGGAGAGAGTGGAGCCGTCGTCGTCGTGTCTGTTTAAGTCGAGACTCGTGTAACTACTGAAGTTCCAGAGCTCTCAGCTCCCTGACTTCTTTCTGATTAGTAGTCGTTAGCATGTCGTTTTAGTCAATTCTATGATGTCATCCATTCTTTTTTTTAGTTTGTATTATTGTCGTGTATGTTTTTTTTAAATATCTGTAGTTGCGGGTTAGTGTCTGTATTGGTCGGTTGTAGTTTGCTTCGTACTGGTCTTGTCCTAGGTTTTGGATTATGTTGTGGGGCGATGCAAGAGATTTTTGATTAAAAATGGTCGATTTGTCCTTAATGTAGTCTGTGATAGTCTATGTTCCAAAGTCGTGGTGTATTTGTGTGTTTGTCATGTACCGAGGGGCATCGAAGATGAGTCGTAAGTACTTGTTCTGGAAAACTTGAAGTTTCTTTAGATTTGTGTCAGACGCCATGCTGAACAGTTCAGAGCCATACAACATCGCAGGCCTTACGACCGCTTTGTAGATCTGCATTTTTGTTATCGTGGTGACTCCATTCCCCTTGAGGAGAGGATATAATTTGAAGAGGCGGGCCTTACTTGTATTGCAGGCGTTTTGAATGTGGTCACCCCAAGTTAGTTTTTTTATCAAACCGTATGCCTAAGTATTTGATGTGTCCTGCCAGGGGAGGTCTGTGCCGTCAAGAGTTATCTGTTCGGTAGGTGCCTCCCTTTTAGTAGTAAACATTATGGCTTGAGACTTATCTGTGTTTAGTTTAATTTTCAACCTGCTGCACCATTGCTTTATAAGTTGGAGGTTTTCTTATTATGTAATTCTGGCTCCTACGGGATCTGTGTATGACAGTGTATGACACATCTGCAAACAGGGCGATTTCTCCGCCTGTCTGATGTGGGATATCGTTTGTGTAGATGCTGTAGAGAATTGGTTCTATGACCGAACCTCGGGGTACGCCTGCTTCAATTGATTTGAACTGGCTTTGTTCTCCTTCCACCAACACGTAAAAATTTCTGTTTCGGAGGTAGCTTTTTATCATTCGTAGTAGATGGCCAGGGCAGCCAAATGAGTGAAGCTTATAGATAAGTCCGTTATGCCAAACGCAATCAAAAGCTTTTTCAATGTCAATTAATACAGCGCCTGTATGGTGCCTGATGGAGCGCTCCCGACAGATTTTTTCAACCAGTCGGACTGCTTGGTGGGGGGAACTGTGCTGAACACGGAAGCCGAATTGTTCAGGTATGATGATGTTGGTGTCTTTGAGGAATTTCTGTATAGACTCATTGATATGAATTTCTAGGATTT
Source organism: Vandiemenella viatica (assembly GCA_031002005.1). Classification (NCBI taxonomy): domain Eukaryota; kingdom Metazoa; phylum Arthropoda; class Insecta; order Orthoptera; family Morabidae; genus Vandiemenella; species Vandiemenella viatica. The sequence continues at coordinate 199,839 of JARYHS010006733.1, forward strand.
TGCCTAGGATGTTTAGGAGTGAGATGGGTCTATGATTTTGTGAAAAGAGCTGATTTTTGTATGGTTTAGGGAACATGATGATTATGGCAGTTTTCCAAGCTGAAGGGAAATAGGATAGTTTGTGGCAGGAATTATAGATGTGGGTGAGATGGTCTATAGCAGGTTGTGGAAGATTTTTTTAGATAAATGGCTCTGATGCCGTCTGGACCGGGGGATTTTTTGTTACCAAGCGCCCTTATGATTGAAATCACTGTGGTCGAGTCCACAGGACGGAAGGAGTTGCGTGACCTTTGCCTCAAGATTCGAGGTAATTCTCTAATTACTCTTTCCTCGTGGATATCGCTATCCTCGTCATCAATGACATGTTCTTGCAACTGGAGTTCCAAAGTGTCAGTCATGGATTCCGCTCTCCCCCGCGCTGTATATGCCGTTTGTCCCGTGTAGTGGCTTGGACGACTGGGGCTGTTCTTTCCGCGATTTAACGAGTCACCAGAAAAGTTGAGGTTTGTTTTCTGCTTGCCGGAGTGTGTTGTCCCAGCATTCGGCTCGATGCGGTTGAAGGTGCCACCTGACTTCGTGTGTTAACCTGTTTGTGATTCAAGGATCATTTGGATCGCGTTATTTTTGCCATTGTTTGCGGTGGAAGTTTTTTAGTTTTATCAGATCTGAGATGTGTGGAGGAAGGTCTTTTTTCCCTGGGTCATGTGTAATTTTGGTTGTAGCCATTTTCGCACTTTCGTTAATAGATGTTACGAGATGGTCTATTTGCCTCTAGATTTCTTCTTTGTTTACTGGGAATGGCTGCCCCGTGATGTGAATGCTCATTAAGTCTTTGTATTTTTGCCAGTTTGTGGTTAGAGATAATTTTTTACTCTTTGGTCGGCATACAGCTGTATCAATACATAATACCACTGGGTTGTGGTCAGAATTGAGGTCATTGTGTACAGTGGATGCAGCAGACCAGGTGATATTTTTGAACACAAAGATGTCTAGAATATCAGGCCTGAGTCTGGAGTCTCTGAGAAAGTGCGAGGGTTCGTCAGGCGCCACTACAGTCACCTGGGGGTTGTTTACGACATAGTGGTAGAGGGTGCGACCGCTGCTGTTGTTAGCGTTGCAACCCCATGCTAGAGATTTGGCGTTAAAGTCACCCACGAGGATTATTCTGTCGGCTGTGGTCAGTGCTACCAGGTCAGCTTCTGGCATATTTCGACCTGGTGGGTGGTACACTGTTACAAATCTAATTGCCTGCCCATTTATGCCGACCTCAACAGCTAGCGCAGGAGAATCAATTGATCTGTGTGCTAGGCAATTTTTTTATGAGGATAGCTGTTCCTTCCCCCGGTTGACCTTGTCTATCCGTTTGGTACATAGCGTAATTTCTCACCTGAAACCTCTGCCCCATTTGTAGGTGAGTTTCACTGATTAGAGCTATATCAAAATTGTGTTCGTCAAGAAATACCTCTAAGGTGTGTTTCTGTCCGAGAATGCCGTCGGCACTCCATGTCATAATGGCTAGTGGTTTCAATTTATTTTGTGCCATCTATGAAGCTGGTAAAGGTACTAACGAGTACTAGGATTTTAGCTTCTGCATTAGGGGCTTTTTTGAAGTCCTGAATTGTGGTTGTGAAGGTTTGGAGTAGTCCTTAGCAAAAGTTGAGGAATTCTTTCAAGTCCGATAGTGGTGAATTGTTTGGAGAGTCTTGTGATGAGGAATATGTTTCTCCTTCTGCAGGTGGGGTAGCGGTACTGTTGTTGCACTATTGTTGCCATTGGCGGTATTGTTGTCTTGTGGCTCTACAGTATTTGCAGTCGAAGAGGGCTGCTCAGAGCTGGTTTGTTGGTTTGGGAGGGGGGGATTGATTTGCTTCTTGCTGAAATGTGCTTGCTGTTTTTTTGTGTATATGAGTCAGATGACTTTTCAACTTCTTTCTGTTTTCTTTCCTCCCTGTCTTTTTTAAGCTCTAGTCCCTTCTTAAGGATCTCTTGGTAAATGGGGCACTTTTTGTATAGGCAGGATGCGACCCGTTACAATTTGCGCACCTTGGGGGTTCCTCCGGCTTTTTTGGTGAGATGCCCTCCCCAGCACTTTACACAGCGTGGCGAAATGTGGCAATTTCTTGATCCGTGACCAACATTTTGGCAAGAATGACATTGAATCGCTGCGCTCGGTGCCCTATAAGCCTCTACTCGCACCTTCAGGCGAAGGATGTACTGAGTATTGTAAATTTCCATCGCTTCAGATGAGCGGTAGAGTTGTATGAGGAATAGCGGCAGAGGTTTTCTAGTGCCATCTGGGGTGGCGGACGTCATCTGGTGCATGTCATGGACCGGGAGCTATTTTGCAATAAGATCGTCATGGATTTCTTCACGGGAAATATCTGTCGGCAGGTCCCTAATTACCACTTTCATAATTTTAGGGGGTCTGCTTCATAGGTATGGTACTGAAAATTTCGTATGTTGAGAGCTTGGAGAATGAATTTAAAGTCTTTCAAATTTGAGACCTGATACGTAATGGAATTTCCACGGTATGCTGTGTAGAGATCACTCGTAATTACCCTCTATATTTCCTTAACGATTGCAAAGTATCCTGTAGTTTGATAGCAGAAGATAGGGAGGACCCTAGCTCGTCGTGTTTGGGGTGGTGGTGGAGCTGGTACAGATTCTGGAGCAGTGTCAAGAGGCGCATAGCGGTTTGCAGTTGGGATATTTGCTAAGTTGGCGATTGTTGTGTTATTGACGTCTTGTGAATCAGAGTCAGAATCACTGTGATTTGGTGGTAATGCAAGACATGACCCTTCCGGCACCATGACGTGTTGTGTATGTTCTGTGTTTTTCTGAGTCTGTGTAGGTGTTGTCTGTGAGGACTTTCTCTTATGGCTGCGGGACCCCATTGTGGTACCGCAGCGGTCTGTCTTGTAAGAAGGGGGTCCTATCTTAGTCAGTCTATCTGTCTGGGGATGTCACTTCAGCCTTTTGTTTACACCTGATAGGTATCAGGGCTGAAAGTGACCCTACACAGCACGCCTTCGGGTTCTGCTCAGAGAGCGGGCCGTGAGGCGGTAAAACCCTATCTCCAGGTGGACAAAGTAGCGTCAGTCTGCTTAGAATGGTCTGCATAGCGGTCAGACGACAAAAACTTTGCTTCTGCGGCGACGTAACAAGGCGAACGACGAGCGACGAATCGGCGTAATCCAGCACGCAGCAAGCGAGAGCACCAGAGCGACGACAAAGCACACCAGGTCCAAGCAAACAAAAGATGCTCGCAGCTCGAGAGCAGAACCATGAATACAGCGCCTGTGTGTTTTTTTTTTTTTTTTTTTTTTTTTAATTCACTACCTCAACGGTTTTAATGAACAGTCCCGCTACTGTTTGTAGCTTAATCTGTATGTTCAGTTTGATGGTTTTGGATTCATTGGTGTTTCACTTTAGGGGAAAACCAGGCTATGGTCTGTTGGACCTTAATAGGAACTCCTTCTTGTATTCTTATATATATTTAACTTTCTCACTACACTTACTCAGGAATCCACAGGGTTCATAATAATACTTAATGGCACCTTGTATTTGTGCCAGGTCATAGGTACAACCGTGCCTATAGACTCTAGTATTGGAACTTCGTGGCGGGCTTCCTCTACTCTGTTGAAGAATTTTTCGGTTGATTGGAAGATTTGTGTATGGATATTTGGAATATTTGTGACGTCATGGAGGAGCGCTGTTGGAGTGAAGTAACTTGCCCGTGTGATCATTCGGAGAGTCTTATTCTGCAGTCTCTGAATATGAATTCTGTTGGAGTGGCTGGTCGTTCCCCAAGCTTGGCAACCATAGAAGATGAGAGGAAAAATAACTGATTTGTAAATGCGGATCATGGTTGATAAATTTAGGTTGTCGCTCCTCAGGATCGGTGCAAGGTTCATCGTCACTGCTAGCCCTTTTTTATTATTATTGTTATTATTATTACTCCGCGATTCACTAAAAGTGTGTGGCGGAGGGTGCATTGCACCTATCGAAAAGGGTTATGGTTTGGAAGGGATATAAGGGATATGGCAGGAGGGGCCCATGGGCTATTGTGAGGAACCATCCCCGCATTCGCGTGGAGTGATCTGGGAAAACCATGGAAAACCCAGATCAGGATGGCTGGATGCTTTATAGAAAGCTACTCCTGTCGGATTTTAGTTTACTCGCCCGGTAAATCCTTTCTATTCCATTCCCTAATCGCTCGTGGGAAAAATGAGTACAGAAATGAATCGGTTCTGGCCCTGATTTCTCTTATTTTCGCGGTCATTTCGAGATATGAATGTTGCTGGTAGCAATATTTGCTGGCTGTCTTTCCGAAATACGTCTGTCGTGAATTTTTCATTTAGCTTCCGTCGAGAGCAATGCCTTCGGTGTTCCAGGTCTTCCCAACCTAACTCCTTCAAAATCGCACTTACGCTTGCCCTCCAACTATATGTACCTGTCACATATCTGGCGGCTCTCCTTTGGACCTTCTCTAAAGCCCCCATTAACCCCTTTTGATTGGGACCCCATACAGAACAACAATAATCTAAGTGAGGACGTACTAGTGACTTGTATACAATCGACTTAACTTCCTGAGTGCATTGATTTAAATTACGACCTAGAAATCGGAGCATACGATTTGATTTTCCCATTACATTCTCGGTATGCTCATTCCACGACAAATTATTAAGAATTGTTACCCCTAGGTATTTAGCGGAATCTACCGTTCGAAGGACAGTGCCATTAATCGTATATTCATAGGTAAACGGTGTCACCTTTTTACTTACACGCATGACTTTGCACTTTTTAGCGTTTAATTCCAACTGCCAATCTTTATACCACGCAATTATTTTCATAATATCGTCTTGTAACAAAGCGCAGTCGTCCTGGGTTTTTATTTCGCGATAAATAATAGCATCATCGGCAAATAATCTTTTCATCCCCCCTATTATGTCGCATAGATCATTGATGTATATGAGAAACAACAGTGGCCCTAACACGCTTCCCTGGGAAATTCCAGACAACACTTCAGTAAGTGATGAACGCTCACCGTCGAGAACTACACACTATGTTCTGCCCTTCAGGAAGTCTGCAACCCAGTCGCATATTTATCTAGATATGCCGTAACCGCGAAGTTTCCTAAGTAAGCTATTGTGAGGCAGAGTGGCGAAAGCTTTTTTAAAGTTTAATAGAACAGAATCAACCTGGATTGCTCATCTATAATTCGGCACAAGTCGTGAATTAGAAGTGCAAGTTGTGTTTCGGAGCATCGGCCTTTTCTGAATCCATGTTGATTTGGATTTAAAAGCTCACCTTCATCCAATAACCGCATGACATTTGAATAGATGACATGTTCTAAAATCCTGCAAATTATTGAAGTTAACGAGATCGACCTATAATTCTGAGGATCATTAACATTCCCATTTTTAAACACTGGAGTTACGATATCGGTCTTCCAATCGGCTGGTATTTTTCCTTGATCCAGAGATACTGTATACAATTTCATCAAATACGGTGCAATTTCCTTTGCGTATCTTGAGTAGAATCTTGTAGGAATACCGTCTGGTGCGGGAACCTTATTGGTTTTTACATTCATAAGCAGTTTAGTTATTCCCTCGGCATGAAGAGCGAGATCATTCATAATTTTGTCTGTACGATTGTTAAATATCGGTATGTCCTCTGAGTTTTCTATCGTGAAAGCCTTTTTAAATATATCATTCAAAATTTCTGCTTTCTCTACGCTTGTTTCTGATAATTCACCATTTTCTTTAATCAGCGACGGCATAACCTTACGAGAGCCTCTTATTACTTTGATATATGACCAGAACTTTTTTGGATTAGTAATCAAATCTTCGGATAAATTCCTGGCTTGGAATTCTGCTACTCTAGCCATTGGGATCCTCCGCGAGGTCCGCAGTTACCCGCGAAGCAGTAGAAGACAGAGACCCGGCCAGCGGCCAATCAGAGCCGTTGTGAGCGCCGTCCTGGCTAATCGCATTTACACGTTAAGTGGGTCTGCCGCCCTAGCGCCGTTATATGAGACGCGATGGGCAGTAAAGGCGGCCGTTTGACCAGCTACTTGTGAGAGGCGGCGCATCCCACTGAGGCATTCATCTGCTCCGTTATTTACGACTGTAGGCCGAACGGCTTACCCACTAGGTTCCGTCGGTCGGGTCACAACAGACAAAGAGAGAAATCTGGGGGCGGTTAGTTCCACGTAACTTTTTCCTTGCCTTTAAATTGTAAATTATGAGTAATCTCATTGTTCGGGGACAACACCCGATTCTGAAATCATCATGCTGCAGGAGCCAAACTGGGGTTTTATAATAACCGTGGCTCAATTTGATGTAACTCAAAAAAAAAAAAAAAAAAAAAAAACGAAAGTAAAGAGTAAAATTTTAGTTCTCGAGATATCGTATCCTAAAACTGCGTTGTTATGCGTCCTGGACAAAAAAAAAAAAAAAAAAAAAAAAAAAAAAAAAAAAAAAAATCCCAAAAACCGCAAGGAACTGCATGCTGGACATGCAAATTAAAGTTTTCGATATCTCGCTTACTTCTCGGGATATCGTATCCCAAAACTCAGGTTGCTGTGTTGAAATGTGTCCTGGACCAGAAAAAAATTCGTCAAAACTACAAGGAACTACACGCTGAACAAGCAAATAACTATTTAGATACCTCGCTGAGTTACACGAGATATCGTATCTTAAAGCTTAGGTGGTTAGGTTTGAATGCGACGTGGACCAGAAGGAACATTTCACCAAAGTGAAATTTTATGGTGCATTCTCATGTAAATCGATGAGAAAAATCGAAAGTGAAGAATAAAATGTTTCGATATCTCGCATAGCTCTCGACATATCGTATCTCAAAACTCCGTTGTAATGCATCCTGGATCAGAATAAATTCCCCAAAACCGCGTAGAACTACATGCTGGACATGTAAATTAAAGTTTTCGATATATTGCTTAGTTCTGGAGATATCGTATCCCAGAACTCAGGAGGTTCCGTTGAAATGCGTCATGGACGAGAAAAAAAATATTAAAAAATCGTGAAACTGCAAGGTCACGCTGGAAATGTAAACAAAATATTTCGATATCTCCCTTAGTTCTTGAGATATCGTATTTCAAACTGAGGTGTTTCGGTTGAAATGCGTCGTGCTACCGAAATGTTTTCGGATAAAGCACAAGGAACTTCATTTTGGACATGCATAGGAACTGCTTTGTTTTATACTTGGCGGTTGTTGTTAGGTTGAAATGCGGCTTGGATCAGAAGGATCACAAGGAACTATACATTTAACTAATATTTAATATTCGATATTTCTAGAACTAAACGGGATATGAAAATATTATTTTTCACTTTCGAATTGCATCTTGGAGTTACATAAGAATCCATTATCAAATTATGGCGCTACGGTGTAGAATAATAGCCAGACTAATTATGTTTCATGGCAAAGGGGAAGCGGATGATTCTGGTGGGATAAGAACTGGCCTCGAGTTACAAAAGTCACCGTTTCGAGTCCGCCCTAATGTCTTGTTGTGATCGTACTGTACTGTCCCACCTCGGCTACTAAGATACAAACGCGATGCACCACACGAATCCCACTTGAGGTAAGCAGGCAAAATACGTTATCTATGTGTCTCTCACATTTTCTTATGTGTGGTGTTTCTTATGGTTATGTCATTATGTAACAAGCGTGGTGGGTGAGCGGTTAACGCTCTGGCCTCGCATTCGGGAGGCCGCCGGTTCGAATCCCCGTCCGGGCAGCCAGATTTGGATTTTCCATGATTTTCAAAAATAGCTCCAGTCGATTGCCGGGATGGTTCCTTGAGAAAATGCCATGGCTGAATTCCTTCCAGTTCCTCATCCCCAGTCCCATCCCACTTCTAGTGACCTAGACATCGACGTGACGTAAAGCCATTATAGAGGGTGTAACGATGAGAGAGGAATTTTGGATATAGTTCCTTCTGTGAAATTTAACACTGGATCTACTGGAACTTCAGGTTTGTGGATTTGCATTGACCTCTTGATACTGGAGCACTCAGGTTCAGAAGGACATGGGTTCGGTCCCTGTACGGTCATTCACACTTCTGTTTCTCATGGTTTCACGAAATCTCTCCACACAAATGCTAGAATTCTAGTCGTTCCGTGCACATAATCCTCTCCCGGTTCTAATGACTTCGACTCCTAATTTAAAATAATGATGGTGATGATTTTCTGCTTTAAACAAATTTAATATGGAATACTCTTTGTAATGTGAAGAAGAAATCACTTACCATAGATCTGCGTGAGTCTTGCCATGCTGCCAGTTATTGGCGGATTCTTTGTGCGTGCCTATCGTGGAGACGATACGTGACAAATAGGCCACGAACTCCTTGAAGGTCTCTCAGCCCTCTAACGATATCCGCCCCCATCTGGTAGGCTCCCAGCGTGACAGGATTCCTGATACCTCCTCTGTTGGTAGGTCGTTGTGACAAGGCATCAGAAGCTCAAATCACATTTACCTGCCACATTCCGTCCATACTTAAAAGCTTCCTTGTTATGCTCCATTACCACAACAATGCCCTAAGACAGTTCCACTCTGCTTGCTATCGAATGAGTACCCTGGTGGAAACTCCGCGGGAAAGTAAAGAAAGAGGGCCATACTGTGTCGCCGACCACGGTTAGGAAATGGGAATGTAGAGCTCTACCTCCGCTAATCCTACGGGAATACGGCTTGAAAGCTGTGGAAAGCCACTGCCTTTGCCTTACCTATATGCTACTTTTTTGCGCCTCGACGACGTCGAGGTCATTAGAGGCGTGATGGGACTTAGGACATGGAACGGGAAGAAATTCGGCCAAGGCCTTTCGAATGAAGCATCCCGACATTCGCCTGGACTGATCTGCGGAAACCATGGAAAACCCAAATCTGGATGCCCGGACGGGGATTCAAGCCGCCGTCGTACCGAATGGATACTTTTGGTAATGTTAAGTGGCTGAAGATATTTGAGATCCTCAAAAACAGGTGTACAATACCAACATATACGGCTCATATTGCAGCCGTATTAAAAGTGGAAATAAACAAGAAGAAGCAGTAATACATAAATGAGTCAGACAAGTAGATGCTCTGTTTCCTACAATTTTTAATGCGTATATTCAACACTCATTGGATAAGATCTACGACGAAATTGAGGTTGGGATAAAAATACAAGAAGAGCAGTAAGTATGATTCGAATCGCAGATGACACTGTACTACTAGTGACAATAGGTGAAGGGCAAAGAATGGAGGAAATGGTGAACATGAGTACATAAACATTAAGACGAAGGCTATGATATGTTGCAAAGATAAATTGAAAATAACATTGCAGTATATGCAAGAATTCTTCTATCTAGGAAGTGATATTACGAAAGAAGGAGAAAGTAAGAAAACGATAAAGTGTGGGTTTCATCAAGCAAATATAGCGTTCAACAAAAATAAATAAAATATTTACAACAATAATAATAATTTCGTGTGTTCGTAATGACCTAATGACAGGGTTTCTATTGGCTCTGTCGCCGTCGTGCCTTAACCTACTGGGTTCAGGGGACCTACAGTTTAACGTGAAATACGAACCACGGAGGCATTCTGGCGTACTTCACATTACATAGCAAGCTGGGACTAGAGTTGTAAAATAACGTTTTTTTTCTGACTTGAAAAAAAAATGAATAAAACTGTGAAAAAAAAAAAACATTTTTTTTTTTCTGGCACACAATTTTTTCATAACTACTAAATCTCAAATTTTTAAGGCATTTATCGTTTAATATGACTGTTTCAGTGTTTGTACTAAGTACTTATCTTAATTTTTAAGTCTATTATTTTTTTCTGGTACAGTTTAAAAGAAAATTAGGAAATATTGGTAACATTGACTGAAGTTTTTACGTACTGGGACTTCCCGAAGACGCTAGGTTGCGCGAGAAGTAATCCCCGATCCCCGTTGTTTGTTTTGATACTCGCTATTTAAATTATTGCTGCCAGCAATACAAATTTATCTGTAGACCTACGGATCTTTTCAAAAATTAGGAATTTTAAATTTATCTACGGTTTTTTGCCTCTTTTTATTAATTATTGTGCTTTACTTGTTAAACTCTCAGCGTATAGTATATAGAAAGAGGAGGGGGGGACGGTGGTTATTATTAGTATTAATTAATCTCTCCAACACCTACCTTACCTTCATACCTTTATACGTGAGTTATTAAATATGAATATGAAAATGAACATGATTTTAATGGTTGCAAAAAGGTGAACTAGAACCATGAATATTTTACACACAATCATATCCAATTTATTGAGTCTTATGGCTTATACAAGGCCGGGTAATAGTTAACTTTACGTTAAATATATTCCAAAGACAACAAAAAACAAGCAATATCCGACGTTTACAATCCGCCGATGAAAAGCAAACATAAAAGTGAATTAAATATTTCAACATTTAGCAAAGTCAACATATTATCAACGTGGCAACACAGGCCATCAAATTGAAGTTAACATTTACCACAAAAGAGTATCCCAGGGGCACCATATAAAGTTAAAAAGAATCGTCTTGAATTTACACAAATTAGCAAGATGCTTAGAATTGAAGTTCAACGTGAAAATTAGCTAGCTCAGTGATTTTATGACGGGAGCAGAGTCTTATCTCAGTGCCGCAAGGCTCGTCAAAACCCAATGAACTGTGACCGTATGCGTCGGTACTTTACCATGATTGCATCGTCGTGATGAAGTGTGACACGCACAGTGCCACTGCAGCTGCGAAAGCCAGGTTAGCGGATACGACCGCGTTACCACAACAGCTTCCAGATTATGGCAGGCATGCCATACAACTTCTAGCTCCCCAGAGCAAGAAAATGTGATCAGACACAGTCACTGATCACCGGACGAGAGCGTGTCGGCTGACACGTCTGCACAGTGGCTCGTCCCGACAGCAAGTGTCCTCAAAAATGGCCTCTTCTCTTCTTCCTCGGAAAAGTCGTCTCCAACTCGCCACATGCAACAGAATCCCTTGAATTAACATAAACGTCCACGATTGGTCATCGATATATGTCCATCGTCACGTGTTTCATATCGTAGCTGGTATTTGCTGTCCGCTCGCGCCTATTCTGGTCGACCTTCAAGACACCAGGGCGGGGGGTGCGAGGTCGATGAACCCTCCGACTAACGGTCCGCGCGCGTCCTTTGCTTTGTGAGTTAAGGCGCCTGTCTGGCGGCGAAACTTGCCATTGCCCCAGTCTCTGAGCGTTTGAAAATGGCAGTTCCAGCTTCCCATATCCACTACATTACTGAGCAGCAAATTTTGTAGAAATTAAAATTATAATAATGATAACTCTGGCCGCCCGGGTTTAATATAAAATTATTTACCTATACAATATCCCTATTATTTATGATATTTACAACTTACATAATTGAATATTATAAAGAAAATCTGAATATTAATTAACTATTTAATTATATTCATTGTGGGTGACTCTGTCATACCACAATAGTGATACTGAGTCATTAAATTGTCAGTAATTATGAATCGTTTCCTTGCAACCGTTGGCATAAACCAACGATTGAAAAAGAAATAAAGCTCGTTCTTTGTATGATAATAGATTTAAATTCAAACTTAAAAGACCGTAATACAGAATTACCGGCGCAGTTTTTATGCACAGTGTGTACTTTGTACACAATTTAAAATTGCAATTTCAAAATCTTTTGTGTACAATACAAGAACAACCAGTAAAAGAAAATTTAACTATTTCTGAAGTTATGGATCTAGAGGAGACAGAAGCAGAAACAGAAAATTCCAACACCGACCAAACTAGAGTTGCTAGTGCTGACACTAGTGAATGTGGTACTGACATAGAGGATGAATATAATTATGTTACCTATGTAGATACATTTATAAATCATTATGTAAAACATTATATGATTCAGTAAGATTTAAAACACACATATAAAATGTAAGTTTCGTAAATAAAACTACAATTTATGAAATATATTGTTTTTTTGAAAGAAAAAAAAATTTAGAAAAAAAACAAGGGTGTTAAGTTTTATTTTCATGTTTTTTTTCACAAAGCTGATTTTTTTTAATGAAAAAAATAGATTAATTTCATTTCAGCAGTGGTGCTACAGAGGGATGTTAACGATTAATTGTATGGACAAGATAACTGTTGAAGTAGTTTTTCAGATGGCAGGAGAATATAACACTATATGGAAGAGTACAAAAAAGGTGAAGGACAATAGTATTTGGACATATTTTAGACTTGAGAGTTTAGTGGGAACAATACTCGAGGGAATGGAAGAAGGAAAGGGACTCCGGGGAACGACGTTTAAAATACATCCAGCGGAAATAGAAGATGATGTCGGCACGAGATTTGTTGATATGAAGAGGAGATCGGTAATAGAGATGAATTGAGGACCACCACAGACCAATCCAAGGGTTAAATAGGAAGAAGAAGAAGATATCTTTGACGTGGTCCCTTTCATTTTCCATTTTGCAAAACATCCAAAATAATTCTTTGATGTTTTATCAAATGTCTTCCAACCACTATTTCTTCCTATTTTTGGTTGTTTACAAAATGATTCCCCCTTAACCCAACTCTCATCAGGATCTCTTTATTTCTTACTTTTTTCCATCTAATTTATGTATTGCCTCTACCTCCGCAACCACATTTCAAAATCCTCAGGTGCCCTTCCCTACTCTTATCTTTCCACGCTCCTTATGAAACATTAAATTATTATTTTCGTTAATTCTTTCACCAGCAACCTATATATAGCCTTTCTTTGAAATGTACCAACCCAACGTTTCTCAGCCGTTTTCAACTCGAGAACCGGTAAAATAATAGAAAAAATGATTGTTCTGGCCATTAAGTTAGATGGGTTAATTTTTTACCTATGTATGTATTATAAACAGTTAGGACATGACGTTGTACCATTACGGCATAACAAATCTAAAACCATCTTTTGAAATCCCACGGAAACAAAGTTATGAAATAGGAAGTGAACTATCAATAGTGAGTTTTATATTGAACACTCTTAATGAGTATTAATGTTATGAATTTGCAATCTAGAAAGTAGACTGTGGAATATAAATAAAGGAAGGCTAACAACATTACGCTATTACCCAGTAGATAGAGCGCCTGACTGCGGCCCGGATCATTGGCGTTCGATCCACGATACAGCCAAGGAATTTTCTTCGATAATGATAGTCCGGAATGGCTCCCTAGGCCCACTCAGCCTGTTATCCAATTAGTACTGTCGATTAAAGAATGGCCAGAGCGTGGCACTGACCCCGTCACATCCGTCTAGTTACAGTTATTGTGAATGAGAATCTGGAGCTCTATCCCGCAAATCCTAGGGAAATCGCAACTGGATGCGGAGGCCCTTTTACCTACTACCCTTTCCTACTTTTTTGTTATAATATCTTTAATTCAATAAGGGTCACAATTTTTAATATTCTGCTTGCAGACCATCTTTCCCATCTTTGGGGGTCATCCATTAATTACGTGACGTGGAGTCAGGGGGAGGATAGGTCCTGCGAAATCACACCAAATCTCACCAAGGGGGAGGGGGTTGACGGAAACTTCACATCTTTTTAATGCTTTGAAGGACAGCAGAGCTTAAAAAGTCGATCCCAAGGTTAGGAAGAACTGGAGAGCTTAAAAAATAAGAAATAAAAAAGATCTCTAACCTCGGGGAGAGGGGGTCCGGAAAACCGCCTCACGTAATTCATGGGCGCCCCTTTTGAGGACCGCACAGATTGGTAATCGACTAAACTAATGACAATAACTTTGGTAGTGTTGGAGATTGCATTAAGGACGAGTGTAAATTCCGGGGAAGGTAGAACTCTGGATCACCTGTTTCACACCTCGCCTGTAAAGCAACAGATCCGTATCCCTTGTCGCCGGGTGGTGGTCTCCTTTGTAGTGGCCGACATACCGCCTTGCCGTGCACTCGGTTCAATCAAGTAGAAAGCTCCCCGGCAGCGGCAGAAGGTCGCTGGGTTAAACATTTAGCCAGTGGGCAGGCCCTGACGTGACGCGAGGTGCCGATAAACCACTTTACGGCGCAAGATGAGGTCACTACGGCGGCTGCAGGCTTCTTCACCGGACGCTCGTAAAACCCCTCCGACCAAAAGGAACGGCCGGGAGAAAAAAGAGAGAGAGATAACAGCGTTATTCCGACGTCAGAAAACAGGCCGGAGGTGAGCGCTCCTTGATTGGTGCCCCGGACAGGGTGCACGTTCTCCACCGCTCAGAAACATGACAGCAATACCATCAACGTGAGAGCTACGAAACTGGAGTTTGTTTCATTCCCTCGTCTCCTGTTTTGTTACCAACTGGTCACTTCCATAGCGCATAGAATAAGACATTTTTAACCATAAAGATTGAGTACTCATGCAAGGTCAGAAACTCATAATAGGGAATAGTTAAACGTTGCGTCCCTTGGGAGTCAATTCTTGGTCCTCTGGTTTATTATTTTATTAATTACTCTTGTTCCTCTGGAATATGAAACATTTTTTTAAACTGCTTAACGTCTCTTAAAAGCGAGGTCTTTAGAGACGGGAAAGGATGGGGGGGCAAGGAATTGGAAGGAATTCAGCCATGTCCTTTTGAAGGAAGCATCCCGGCATTTGCCTGGAGTGATTTGGGAAACCATGGAAAACCCAAATCTGGATGCCCGGACGGGGATTCGAACTGCCGTCCTCCAGAACGCTAACCGATACACCACCACGCTTGGTGATATGAAACATGTCGTGGTGAATATATATACATACAATATGAACAATGACCATAGTGAAAAATTATAATATGTTACAAAGACCAAAAATAAATAAAATTAAAAAAAATACCATTAATTTTTGTAACCGTAATTTGCGAACGTAATGGGTCATTTCACATACGATTAATTCTTTTGTATACATTCTTGAATGGGGTAGGAGTTGTCAGTAATATTATCTCTCAATTTT
>JARYHS010006736.1:0-20555 GCA_031002005.1 Vandiemenella viatica
TTTTTCTCTTTTTATTATATTCAAGTTTATTAATTATTTAATCTTGGAACGTGTAAATAAATTATAAATAATGAGGGTTGTCTGGATAGGTTAAAGGTATGTTTAAAACCAGGGCGGCCAAAGGTATAGTTTATTATAAATTAATTTTTCTGTAAACGCATGGCTCAGAACGCTTAAATATTGAAGGCTAGAGACTGCCATTTCGACCGTTGAGGGTGGAACAATGGAGCAGGCGAGGCGACAAGGTGACGCCGGGCCAGCCCGGCTTGAGTCCCGTTGGGATTCGGTCAACGAACTACCCCACCTTGCCGCTATCCCGAAGGCCAAGTAGGAAACGCGCGAAGGAGTCAGCGAATGCGACGCGTGATATTAAACACGTGACGACGGAAATGTGTAGCTAGCCAATCCTGAACATTTATTGGGGGCTACAATACTAATTCCATGGAGTTCTTTTGCATGTGGCGAGCAACTAGCCGAGGAAGAGGAAGGAGCCATTTTCGAGGACACTTCTGTCCAAGACGAGCTGATGAACGGACGTGACTTGGGTCCAAGACGAGCTGGTGAACAGACGTGCTAGCCGGCACGCTTTCTGATGATCATTGTGGTTGATCATTTCTTGCTTTGGAAAAGCGAGATGTTGAGTGGCGTGCTTGCCATTATTCGGAAGTTATGCTAATAACGCGGTCGTAGCCGCTTATTTAGCTTCCATTGCTGCAGTGGCATTGTGTTTGTCGCTCACCATCACGGCGATGATACTATGGTAATGTACCAGAAACGACGGTCACTATCCAGTGGATTTTTAACAGACTTATGTGCCCTTAAGCGACGCCTGGGTTAAGACTCTGCTCCCGCCACTTAAATTCTGAGCTAGCTGGATTTATATTTCAATTCAATTTTTTTTTAAGCATCTTGCTGTTTGTTAATTCAATTTTGATGCTTTTCATTCACTTTATACGGCGCCCCCTGGGATTTTTCCTTTGTACAGTAAAATGTTAGCTTCAATTTGATGGCCTGTGTTGCCATGTGATTTCAATGTTAACTTTGCTGTTTTTATTACTTGTTTGAGATATTTCATTCAGTTTTGTTTGCTTACTCCGGCGAATTGTAAACGTCGGGTATTGCTTGTTTTTGCTGATCTAATTGTGTTTAACGTAACGTTAATTACTACCCGACCTTGTAAGGCCATAAGACTCAATAAATGAGGTTTTATTTTGTGTCTGAAATTCATGGTTCTAGTTAGTAACCTATTAGATCCCCTTTTAGCATCATTATTATATGTATTTTTCATTTTTCAGGATTTAATTATAAATCCCCCCTCCCTTTTTATGAACCGATATTCACATCTGGAGCACCCAAGATTGTGTTCTATTACAGTATATAACATACTACGTCAGTGCAGCAAGACTTGTCTAGGACAATCCTCTGGGACTGTCAAGGATCGTTATTAGAAATGCCATCAATACAGACAATTTCTTCCAGAAAATTGACAACTGACAAACATTGTTCTGCTGTGGGACAATCCAACACGAGGATTGTGGCCTGTTCATCCACCTGCTGAGATAATTTTATCAACGAATCAGTAGATAAATGTATCACAGTCAATTTCCTCAATAAATGTCAGGGTTTTCAGCTTTGTGCTGCGTTGGTTCTGGCTCTGACAACTATTAAAATGCAGTGGTGCAATGCCACATAACGTCAATCCCAAACTCTCCCAATCTCAAGCAGTAGCTATATATATATATATATATATATAAAGCACTGGTGTAGGTAATTCAAAACTCCAAATCTGATGTTTCTCAATATAACAGTTTCATTGGAACTGCTTTATCATTTGACCTGATCACTTATCTCTCTTCAATGGTTTACTCTTGAATTTGAACTCTGTTATTTCTGTTCATTGAATCTTCTCTGATTTTGTATTGAAACAAATACTTAGTAAAAGAATCACTCTTGTGAGACATAAAAATAAATAATTCATTTCTCTAGAGAACCAACATGCATAAATTGGATAAAAAAAGCTACTGTTAATAAGTAAGGCATACTTACCATGTTTAAATTTTATTAAGTTATATTCTTCCCAGAAATCAGACACCTGTAAATAGAATTGAAGTTTGTGGTGAGAAAAAGCAATTATGTAACTGCAGATTTAATGAACTAAGTAATATGGTTTGTAAAATGTAAGATTGAAAGTTTTGATAGCAGTACAGTAAAAAAAGGTCTAGAAATACACAAAATGAATTTATCTGCTCTTTTTAAAAATATATGGAGCACATTAATAATGACAGACATAAATTATAACTGCATGAAAGAAAATATTAGTATGTACTGAAAAGAAGGAGGGATAGAAAAAATAACCCATTATTCATTACAAATGAAGGTAGAAGGTACAAGAAATAAATAAGCATGAACACAATAAATAATAATTATTTCAGTATATACCATAATCGTGTGTAGACATTTGTCACATGGCAAGGGGATCAGATATGTACACATTTGGACTTGTCTCATGACATTAGGAACAGTTAAAATTCATAGTGGTAAGAGAATGTAAGTGGTGAAACTAAACTGAAAGAATTAGATTTTTTTTAAAAAAAATGAAATGTGAAATTAGATGTGTGGGGATACTTCCACTAGGGACTATGCTCTATTTCAATTAAATTAAATGATTCATTAACATTCCAATCTATACCGGTACTTTAATTTTTGAGTGATTATTTCATGATAAATACAGTTAAAAGCCCTACACAAGTCACAAAACGTTCCTAAAGTCAATAATTTATAGTTTTTTCCATTCTAATATATCATTAGTTAATACAAATATAGCTTGCTCTATTGAATGGCCTTACCGAAAATTAATTGCAATTTGATTAGAATAATTTTATTTCTTAAGAGCTGATAAAGTTTCTTGAGAGAGCTTTCTGAAAAATGTTGGAGATGGTTGTTAGTAATGAAATAAGAAATAACTTATCTGTTTTTTTTTTTTTGTTTTTTTTTAAATTACAGCACACCTAAGACTATCTGGGAATGTCTGCTATAACTATATTAAAAAGATAATTTTAGTCATCATCAATTTCATTTCATTGTTCTGAAAACTCAAGGTACCAGGTTCATATCTCAGTGTGGCCAAATATGAGCTACGGCTGGATATTCTGCAGTTCGGATTACGTATTAAACTGAAAGTTCACCCACAACAGAAGTGGAAAGCACAGAAAATCGAAAGTTGAAAGACCATGTGAATTTACTTTATTAGTTGACGTTTTGAAGTCTCCAAGTTTTTTTGGTAAATTATATTATTCCACAGAGCACGATTTAAATATTATGATGGAAATTCCACTGGTTGCTGTTGATCGTTGGTTTTAAAAGTTGTGACAACTTTTATTATTTCTTCTGTAGCAGACAAGTTTACAGTTTTGATTAAATACTAATTCAACATTTCTGATTGTATTTAAATGTATTTTATAAAACATGTAAATGCATATTCAGACCATTTTTCTAGTTTTGGTCATATTTCGATAATATTTATGATCATAGTTTTTTTAATAGTACCGGGAATTCTCTAGATTTAGATGAAAATAAATTAAGATAATTATTCACAGAACTGCACTTCTACTATACAGGCGGCCAAAAAAACTAATTTTCACTGTGATCAGAATCCACCAGTCGAGAATCCCTAAACGTAATGTTCCGCCGGCCTCGACAATGTAGCAGCAGCATGCCTGTGTCGATCCGCGTCAATCAATATGATAATATCTCGATGAAATATCCTGTCGTCGTTAAATCCGCAGTGGATCAGTGAGTAGACCTACACCGCCATTCTGAAAGTAAAATTTTCTTAAAGTGCGAAGTTACGTAACGAAATTTAGAGAGCAGTATGTTAGTACAAATGAAAGAGTTTTATTCTATAAATTATCTAAAAATTAAAGTGACTTCAACAAACCGATTTAAAATTTATTTTCCCAATGGTGTAGCGAGTGCACGGAAGCAAATTATGTTGCCTACATAAAGCGACACTACTAGATAAAATAAATGGCGTATAATTGAGAATGTTTTGATGTATAATAAATTTAAATGTTGGTCATATTTTGTGATTTATAGGTCAAATTTACCCATTTTTAAGGTCATATTTGCCTGCATATTTCTCTATTCTTTTTGTTCATAAGGTTCCGAACCCTAATTATTACGTGTGGTCTCAAAGATATAGCTAGTTACATAGTTTCTTACCATGAAGGATCCTTCCTCCCCATGGAGGAATCCTTCCTCCATGTTCTTCCCATGCTTCCTCCATGTTTCTTACCAATTGTGCAGTGCACCTCTATCGTAGATACCTAACAAAGAATTCCGACTACCGAGAGTCTTAGCTTCCTCCCGTTAATAAATCAAAGCTTTGCCAGAGGTGAAGGTCAATTTTAAGGCCCGTAAAAATTGCAGCCGAGACCCAGATTTGTCCCTGGGATCTTCCGTACCCAGTCGCATGCCATAACCAGGGCCGCCGCTAGGAATTTCGGGCCCAGGGTAAAATGGACGACCTTTTTTTTTCTGAGACATCAGACTAAATCTAGGAGCAATGAAAATTTTGTATTCAAACGTAATTATTTAAGCACAGGTACTATTTTTCCATACAATGCACTTTACTTTTAATATCCCAAAGCAGAAAAGAATTTTCATTGATCCTACAAACAAACAAAAAAGATAAATAAAAAGTAGCAACCTACTATCTGATGGATGATGAAAAGAAATTATACGAATATTTTGCAATGACATAATTTACATTCATCTGATGATCCTGGAAGTGAGGTTGGAGAAAAAAAAGTTTTTTTTATTTTAAGGGAGTGTGCATAAACCACGTAGTTCCATTTTGACCTCCTGTGAACCCCCCCTCCCCCACACGTAGCCCTACGTGGCTTTTGCCTGAACCCCCTTCCCCCCCACGTAGCTTTTTTTCCTTTTGATTCCAGACGACATTTTGTAGTTTTCTCCTGTCAGACTATCGTAAATTACATAAGGAGATAATTAATTGAGGTAAATAAATAGTCTACAAAGTTGTTCTCGGCGTAACTGATAACTACTCCATAGTCATAATTTATTTCCTTCCTCCATGATTTACTCTTGCAAGCACGTTCATATATACATTGTTTTCAAAGAAAGTAGTGTCATCAACGAAGTGCAGATTATTGAATAATTCTGCCATCTAGCGAAATTCTTTAAATTTTACTTTCTATGTCATTTAAATAACTACACGTTATTCTGCGTTAGTTACATACCAACGCAGAATTCGTTACTTGCACGCTTTTTTTCAGGTTCCTGCGTTCAGCTCCATTAAAAATTCAGATTTGGTATTTTGTTAACTTAGTATAAACGGCGATAGAGCAAATGCTCCAGTGGAATTTTTTTCCTGCAAATTTCTGGTATTTTCTTAACTGAATTTAATTTTGTTGGACAGTGTAATTTATCGTTTGGGGCGCGAACTTTTCACCTCGTGTCTATAATATGTCATCTTCATGCAGTTTCAGAATTTTCACTAGTCTTTATTGTATTGTTTGATAATGTATCAATAGCAGTACTACTAAGAAAAATGATAAAGAGGGGAATACCTGCAACCTTCACACAAAGATTGCAATGTCTACTATCAAACAGACGAATAATCATTAACAACGGAGGGAAGATAATTGGCCCAAGAACAACCAGTCATGGACTACCACAAGGATCAATCCTCTCCCCGCTATTATTCAACATTTACACCATAGACCTACATGAGCTGATACCACAACA
This sequence comes from Vandiemenella viatica, assembly GCA_031002005.1. NCBI lineage: Eukaryota > Metazoa > Arthropoda > Insecta > Orthoptera > Morabidae > Vandiemenella > Vandiemenella viatica. The sequence goes on from JARYHS010006736.1 coordinate 5,770, forward strand.
TATCCGGCTACTCCAATACGCGGACGACCTGTGCTTTTACGTGGTCGATAAGCTACTGAACAACTGCATCGCAATACTTAATCAAACTATATGGAAACTTCAGCATTGGCTAATAAACAATGGCCTACAAATATCAGTACAAAAAACAGTAGTGTCAGTATACACGAGGCACAGACAGCCCTACGGGACCGATGTGACGCTAGGACCCTACAAAGTCCCAATAAGAACGGTGGTTAAATACCTGGGCATGTCTATAGACAGTAAGTTGGCATGGCGGGAGCAAATAAAACATATAGTGAATAAATGTGAAGCAGCTATAAACACCATAAGAGCAGTCTGTGGTACGTCTTGGGGTTCAGATCCTACTGTTACATTGAACATGTACCGAGCCTTGGTACGCTCTCAGCTGGACTACGGATGTATCTGCTATGGATCGGCGAGTAGAAATAATCTAATTAAACTGGATAGAGTACAATACAAAGCCTTGAGGGTATGCATAGGAGCGATGAAGACTACACCAACAAACGTTCTGTTGGTGGAGACATTGGAGGCACCATTAGATTTGCGAAGACGCTATCTAGCAGCAAAATTTATGCTCAAGCAAACACAGTACAGCCATACATCAATTATGGAAAACATTAGGAAAATTGCTATAGCATATCACATGGAAAGGTATTGGAAACGGAAACAGGCACCTCCTCTGGCAATGGAATACTCCAAAGTCAGAGACCTACAAAAAGAGATACGGGTGTCAGGAAAACTACCCATCTATGAAAACAGATATAAGCTTTCGCTCATAGTAGCTAAAATAAAAGACGATTCATGCCAGTATAAAAATGCCATCGATCACATCGTACAAGTTCAAGAGTTTCTGCAAGAAACGTCGCCAACGAAAGCTATATATACACGGACGGAGCGAAGAACGAAATGGGGACAGGCTGCGCTTTCATAGACCCCAAAACAGGAGACTTCGGATACTACAATCTCAACCACCAAGCATCCGTAATGACAGCTGAACTTACAGCAATCCTGGAAGCCTTCAAATATGCGGGAGGAAGTAGGGAAGATAAGATTATTATATTAACCGACTCTCGTTCAGCAGTAATGATACTGAAGAACCACATAGCCCAGCGTCACAACAACCAACTAGTCTATGATATAATGAAGGAAGTAGATAAGCTACAAAGCAGGGAGAAAGAAGTAACAATAGCATGGGTTAAAGGCCACTGTGGTATGCGAGGAAACGAAATGGCAGACAACCTAGCCAAGAAAGCTATCACGGACGGAGTAAGACGCCCACACAAGATTCCTGCGTCGGACCACCTGAAGAAATTCAAAGAAACACTGAGATCTAGATGGGAAGACGAGTGGGCACGTACAGCAGAGTACAAAGGAAGTCATTACAGGGAAATCCACCCGCATATACCCAAATCACATTGGTACAAAAAATGGAGGGTAACCAGAAAATTTTATGTAACAATTATGCGTCTGAAAGCCAACCATGGAGCCTTTAAGAAACACTTACACCGCATCGGAGCCCAAGAGACGCCTTACTGTGATTGTGGAGAGGTGGAGGACACCAACCATCTGTTATTAGGATGCCCGATGAGAAGAGCAGCAACAGAGAAGCTCCTCAAGAAACTACGCGACCTGGGTTACGTGGGTCCAACCAGGGTCACCACACTTCTGGCCACTGAGGACGTCAAAACGTATAAAATAATATATGAATTTTTTATAACGATGGGAATTACAATATAGATATGTTTCTGAGATTATGTTGTATATTGTTCTTTCTTGTATTAATTTTAATATGGGACAGAGAAATTGGGAAAGCATGTAATTGTATATGCTATACTGTAAATTAAAGTCTGTTTAGTATTAGTGTAATATCCGAAAACATAATTTTTTTACAATGTAATGTATACGTCATGTTAACTCTGCTTAGTATTAGTATCTACAAATACATAATGTGAAATTGTATACATAGGATGGCTGTATGGTCAGGAAACCAAAAGCCAATAAATAAAAAAATAATAACTAGCACTTGACAGCAGAGGGCATAAGTAATTTAATTTTTTTTTTAAATAATTTTAATTTTGTTTTCTTAAGTGTTCTGTTACTTTCATCATTGCTTTGTTTTAACGAAAGTAGTTGCACACTTTACAGATCTACACAACATGGACTACATTCATACTAATATTACTTGAAATGATGTAATTTGTTAAGATTTATTTTTAATTTCCTTTGCTTGTACTGATGCCATATTTCAGCCGCATGTAACTGTGTCAGCCATTCAAAGGTGTTAGTATCTATCTGAAACACGAATATAAAATAGTAAGATGGAGAACCCTTAAAGATTTTTGTTTTAGTTGATATCGTGATGCATTATTACGACTAAAAGTAATGTATCACCATGCGTGTGATTAAAGTATTGTTTTTTTCATTTATCACAAGTTTAGTACGTGGTTAGTTTGAAATACAACCTGGACCAGAATAGCAACGAAAACCTTTTCTTACAGGGCAAAGCAATTGCACTGAACTATATTTTATGACAATTATATTTATTTAAGTAATTACTAAGAAATGTAATGCTATTAATTAACAGTTGCTTTTTTTAATGAACTCATTACTTGGTCTGAATGAAAGAATTTCCAAATTGTTCGCGATGTGTGCTACTTAAACCACAATTAAAACTAATATTACGTGACATAGCTTAGGTTTTCAAGATTTATTTTTAGCATCCTTCGTTTTCACTGGGGTCATTATTTTAGGCGTTAAAACATGGATCTTCATCATAGAAAATAAGAAAGTTGTATGAAACTGTGAAGATTTTGGATCAAGTTTGTATCGCATGATGCATGATTGGTATAGATGCATGATGACATTGACATGCGATACAGGGAAAATATTAGTAAGTTTTGATTTTCTATCGGCTATATTGGCGAAGATTGTTGTTAGGCTGAAACGCAACCTGGACCAAATAGACAATGAAACTTTTTGCTACGTCACAAGGGATTTCAATCATATTTAGGTACACTACTAAGAAGAAATCAGTTAATCCGTTAAACCCGACGGGCTTTGTGGCTAGTAAATATATAACACACTAACAAGATCACCACGCATACACACACTTTTAAAAACTCGCGCTATCGGCACGAGACATATACAAACAAGATGGCCACAAAAGACAACCGAAGGACGCGAAAGCGCACCACAGACATAAACAAACCAGCTGGCTCCAATAGCCGACTGAATGATGAGAAAACACAATATTGTTAATATGAGACAAGCAAAACATGCTTTAGATAATAAAACAGAGACGCACAGCTGCATAACCTAAGTAACAAATGTAAATAGTAAGTAAATATCAGCTATAAAAATATCTCATGTTCACAATTACGTAAAAATAGGATTAAAATGTTTATAAAACTGTATATATTAACTTTATCGCAGATTCGTCGCTTATGATGCCTCGATGAGAGGTGAAACGCGTACGACGCAGCAATAGCATTGGCGCTATTTTTCAACCAGAAATCTAGTAGAAAGATAGGACATAACGCCACTCGCATTAGAATAATGGATAGCGGTGGTCCCAATACGCTACCCTGTGGTACTCCTCTTCACTTGCTCTGTCTTCAGCATTCCTCCACAGTAACTCACGCTCTCCAGTTCACCCTCGTGCTAAATCGAATCGGTCGCGCCCTTGCGGGCCCTGAGGGCTAATTTGGCCATATTGTGCGCCCTTCCGGCAGGTGGGGTGACCCTCGCGCCCTGCGCCACAACAAAGCGGTCATCAGGGAAATAAGGTCACGCATGCTCGCCGACCCAACACACTACAGTAAGCTCACTCGCGCGCTGTAGACCACGGCGGCAGCCACGGTTTGATGCCGATTTTTAGCAATTTCCATTATGCATATTTTAGTCATGAGCTATTTATCTCCATTGATATCTAACAGAAACAGAAAAAAATGAGGTATTATTTTAGAGATAAAAATCAAATCAAATTTTAAAAAAATGTTTTGGTATTCGACCCTTAAAGGGCAAAAGTATCATTATTTCCATAACGAGTTTTTTTTTTTTTTTTTTGGTTACGAGTCATTTATCTCCGTTGATACCTGACCGGAATCATAAATGAGGTATCATTTAAAAGACGAAGGCAATTAATAAATTAAGAACGAAATTTTTCGGAATTTGACCCTTGAAGGTCAAAAGTAACAACCGTGAAAGTCGCGCGTATGAGACAGTTCAAGCCAAGCCGCTAGATAGCAGAGATACTAATAAATTGCTTCACTGGCGAAAACTTTTGTTACGTACCTATTACACTAAACAAATTACAATTGATATAAATGAGGCGGTTCTTGTTTCGTCTTATTACAAACCACCAACCTCACAATCCATAGTATCCAAGTTGTTAACTCCAAATATTTTACGAACTTTTGCTATAAAACTATTTTCATTTATTTTTGAATTAATGGTTTTACGCCTCTTCGACGTCGAGGTAATTAGAGAAGTAATGAGGGCAAGGAACGGGAAGGAATTCAATCAGACTGTATAAATGCATGGAAGGGAAAATATGACCATGACCACAAGCTGGCACTCGATTTCAGGCACAAGGGTGTGGGAAGATTCTCTTTTTTAGGTAAGGGTGTCAGGGATTGGAATAAGTTACCAAGAGGAAAGGTGAATAATTTACAGAAAACGTTGAAAGAATTTAAAGATAAAATTTGTAGAGGGCAAATGTAGGTGAGTGCAGGATAGGGGAAGATGGGTGTGTAGGGAAATTGCCACCGGAGCCTGTGCTCCATTGCAATTAAATTAAATTAAAAAAATTATAATAATAACCGTGGCGCCGCAATCTGATAAAAAATTCTTATGTAACTCGACGAGTCACATTTTTCGATATATCGCTTAGTTCTCAAAAGTTAGTTATAAGTATAGTTCCTTTCATCTTTGGCGACGTTCTTCTTCTGATGCAGGCCTGATTTCAACCTGACCACAACCGGTAGTAAGAAAACTTATCACCCATTGTGCATGTCCACCGTGTAATTCCTTGTCGCTTTGGTGAAAACATTTTTTGGTCCAGGGTGCATTTCAACCTAGCCCCCCCGATTTCGGGACACCATATCTCGATAACTAAGCGACATATCAAAAAATTTTACTCTTCACTTTCGATTTGCCTCGCCTTGTTGCATAAGAATCAATTATAAAATTTTGCTTTGGCGAAATTTTTCTTTTGGCCCTTGCAGCATTTCAACTTAATCATATCAATTTTGAGATTCAATATCTTGAGAACTAAGCGAAATATCAAAATAATTTATGTTTCGGCTTCTATTCGTCTCGTCGAGTTACATAAGAATCCATCATCAAATTGCGGTGTGACGGTTATTGTTGGGTTAAGACCTACTTGGGTGATGTATACGACATGTTTACTACGGTTGCCGCCTTCTTTTTTTTTTTTTTTTTTTTTTTTTTTTTTTGACTTTAGAAGTATACACATTACCTTGGTTGTCTGGGTGAAACCGTGCCAATTTATCGAAACGTAACGTTTCGGCCATAATTTTGTGATTTTCTTCAGACGACAGTTACGTTTCGATAAATTGAAGCGGTTCCAACTAAGGATTGCAATCCCGCAGTGTTTTCAATCCCGCGGGATTTTTGTGCACGGGATCCAGCGGGATTGGCGCCAACAGGTTTTTAACGCATATGTTTAAAACATAGTTATATAAAGCATTAATAAATTAAATAATAAACGTCTGTTAATTAAATTAATAAATCAATTTTTACGTTAAACGATAAAAATTAACAGTTAACAATGACAAAAAAATTTAGGCAATTTTGTTTTTAAATCTAAACCAATTTTTAAATAAATAATCAAAAACGTAAAATATGTGTTAGGTCATGTTATGTGCGTAATGGCCAAGATACCAGAGGTTTTTTTATTATTATTATTGTTATGCTAAATAAACATTCCATAACACCGAGAGAAAGCATTCTATCGTACAAAGTGAAGTGAATATACTCTGTAAAGTGTAGACTTGGCTCAGAACAAGATCTCATAACTTTTTTGTCACTGCACAAGCACGAGACTTGGCCTATTTTTACAAGAATTGTTTTTGTGGGATTCATTATTATGTCTCTGATTCCTTGAATGATATTATAGTTGATTCATTGTTATTAAAAGAAACTACTCACCAAGATGTAAACTGTCAAGTATTTCAGTTTTAATTTAAGTCGCGTAACGACTATTTTACAGTGGAAATTACTTAATTTTTTTTAAATAAGAAAGGAGACTTTCTCGCCGTACGATTGCAGTGAAGTCCTCACGGTTGGATCGCCGGATTTCGTTGTAAAAACACAAAATTTCACACGTGAGGGAGACGGCGGAGGCAGCCGTCGAAGTATGGTGCTCCTACAACACAATTCGGCGATACAGCCCTGAAGACTTCAGTATAACTTTTTATTTTTATTTTTGCCTTTAGTCGAAATAATAACAAAGAGTTGAAAGGACACATGTTATTCACTCATAATATAATGTATTGTGGCGATTGACCAAATAATCCCAAGAGGGATTAATCGAAAGCCAGAGCGGCACATGCAAGGAGGCGGTATTTCAAACGTTTTGAGGTGGCAGCCAAAACAACAATAAGTCAAAGAATATACAATTGCCTTTTGGTAGCTGCTAATTAAATATGTACGCGATCGTTAAAATTACGATAACATTAGTTTCGTATCAACGAATAATCAAATCTTCAGCTGAAAATACAGGAAGTAGATATATTTACTTATGAATGACGGAAATTGAAAAAAAAAAATGTTTGTTCACACGAGTCAAATGGCAACTGCTCTGGTACAGCAAACAGTGCAATACATCCGACAGAGACCGAGTGGGGCAGCGAGTCACGCAGACTGACACGCGTTTTATCCGCATTTTGCGGATTGCGGATCCGCTTAATTTTGTGCGGGATCCGCCAGACTGTCTAATGATGCGGGATCCCGCGGGATTGAGGGATCCCGCTTTGCTGGATTGCAATCCCTAGTTCCAACCGAACAACCAAGTCGACAACGACTGTGGAAGTCTGCCCACCCAACAAGTATACAAGTATTTCGTATAGCAATGATAAAGTACATTGCGTATATAAATACAATACTTTCACCCGTCAGTGTGGCTGCGCGTTAAGCGCCTCCCCACTGGATCGAGGAGGTTCAACGGGACCTGGCACGAGTCCTGCTTGCTGCGTACCGGCCGTCCTGACTGCACCGAGCCGAATACCGTTAAGGCGCGTTCCCACGATCCCTTGTAACGAAGGCGAGACGGGACGGGACGGATACTCGACCACACGCCATGGGAACAGGGCCGCCTCTGCTAGCGGAGACGAGACGCAGCTACCCACTCTGTGTCGGTAAACATCACAGGCGTGCGTAGTGGTGCGCTGTTGCCATCGGTTTGCAGCAGCGGTGCGCACCCCTTCTGTTGCTTTAAAGTGCTCTGTGCCAAACGACACTAGGCAACGTGGTGGGGAGGTGGCGGCGAGGTAAGCTTGGACTAACCTGCGGCCCGCGGTCGTCCCTACACTTCGGCTAATGAGGTCCCGTCTCGTCTCGCCTTCGTTACAAGAGAACGTGGGAACGCGCCTTTACTGTTCCCAATCTGCGCCACACAAACTACACAACATACACAATCAGCAAATCATTAATTGTCAGGTGTTTTTCCGGAATTCCGGATCCCCGACCGACCGACCCCGTAGTTTCCTGAGACTTTTTTTTAGCTCTCCTGTTTCCGAGGACGGTTATACGGATATATGACAAAAACGCTCAGTGACAAAACCGCACAACCCAATCTCGGTGGGTAGTTATACCCGTGGAGGAAAGAAATATATGGAGACGACGCAAGAGACCTTCACCACGCATTGAAGTGAAGCAGGGCGGAGGAGGAGTGGGGGGCTAGGCCCCATCCATACAGACACGGGGTATATGTACAAAAACCTCAAGGGGACTCTAGGATAAACGTGACGCCGCAATATGGTGATGGATTATTATGTAACTCGATGAGACAAATAAAAAATGAAGAATAATTTTTTTTTGATATCCTGCCTAGTTTCCGAGATATTCTGTCTCAAATGTGAGATGGTCTTTGTTGAAATTCAGAAGAAAAAATTGGTCAAAGTCAAATTTGATGATGGATTCTTATTTAAAAAGACGAGACAAATAAAACATAAATACAATTTTTCGATATCTCCCCTAGTTCTCGAAATATATTGTCTCAAAAGTAAGGTGTCTTGAGTTGAAATGCAAAAGAAAAATTTCGCAAAAGTCAAATTTGATGATCGATTCATAAGTAATACGACGAAACAAATCGAAAATAAAGAATAAAATTTTTCTATATCTTGCTTAGTTTGCGGGATATACTGTCTTTAAATTGAGGGGATTGGGTTGATATGCGGCCTGGACCAAAAATTAATTCTGCCAAAGCCACAATGAATTACATGGTGGACATGCGGAATGGATATTTCAGTTTTATTACTACCACTTGTGGTTAGGTTGAAATGTGGCCTAGACCAGAATAAAAATAGTTATGTTGCTACCATACATCGTAAGCTTAATTGGGAATAGCTAGAAGTAGTTTACATCGCGATACACGTTTTGTCACTAACATGGTTGTCATGAAATTACTAACAATAATAGATAAATTCTTTGTCCCTTATATATGCAACACAAGATGGCATTATAAAACAGTTACACACATTCGAAAATGAAATAATTACAGCATCAAACACAATGTGAACTTTGCATTTGTATGGATTCGCAATATGGCCGCTGCCGCCACCGCGCATGCGAGTTTAGAGGCGGCGTCACAGATTTAACGTCATTTCTCCTCCATACATTTCCTTCCTCCATGGCCAGTGTCACGTTGTACAACAGGGCAGACACAAGATAAACTGCTCTTGTTTTTCTCGTAGTCGACGCCGAGGTCATTAGGGGCCATCCATTAGTTACGTCAGGTGTTTGTCCGGATTTTCCTCCCTCTGGTGAGATTTTGTGAGATCTGGTCGGTACCCTTCCCCCCCCCCCCCCCACCGTCTAAGATGACGTGAGATTTTTCGGAGACTCCCCCCCCCCTACCAATCAACCTCGTAATTTTTTGATACCTTTTTTTTAGGTCTCATGCTTCCAAAGGCGGTTATACCCCACCTAACGTCGGTTTTTAGGCAAATAAACCCCCCCTAAAGTTGACTTTCGCGTCATTTGTAGGTTTTTTTTTTAGTTTGGCCATGGCGTTTTGGCGGAACCATCCCGGCATTCACCTGGAGTGATTCGGGGAGACCGGGGTATCATGGGCTGAAATAATCACCTCAGTAATATCCCGACAGGGAAAGCTAAGCAAATTAAAAATAAATCTTGATAATTTATGTTATAGTGCGAATAATAGTTTTAATCCTGACCCAGGCTGCATAAATCTTGGTAAATGTAGAAGGACTACTTCATCCGCATAAAATAATGACATCCAGGGTCGGAGTTAAGTGGGGTAAGGGGCCCGCCCGGCTGACGGGGGCCCCGATGACCGTCTGTAGGGTCCCCCCGCTCGAAAGCTGTAGAGGCTTTTTTTTAAAAAAAAAAAAGGTCGCCCATTTGGTCTGAGGGAGGGCGCCCTAACCGATGAATTGGCGGAGGGCTCCCAACGGTTATGTCACTTGCTAAGAACGATTACCCCGGGCCCCAAAATCCTAGCGCCGGCCCTGATGACTTCTGTACTATACTGTTAATGAAAGTAGGTTTTTTTTTTAATTTGAAAATATCTATTAACCACTGCTATGTTAGTAGTCACTCTGTTCTAGGCTGCATTTCAATCTAACCACAATCTCTGCTAACATTGCTTTGATCCTCGAAAACGAAATCTATCGCACGCGCATTAACACACTCACTGAATGACGAGGTAAACTTTATCTCATATTTCTTAACTTAATACAATTGCGACTACTGTATATTGTATACCAATATATATATATATATATAACTAATGAAAACTTCTAAATCAAACGAATAAAAATAAACAAAATACATACATTTCTTTAAGGTTGGTGTACAATTTTAAACCGTTCAGGAGAGGGCGGCGGCGGGGGGGTGGGGGGGGGGAATGTTAAGCTTTATTCGTAAGAAGCTTTTATATCAGGGGTGGCCAATCCAAATGATCTCGCGGGCCACTTTGGAAATGAATCATAACTCCGCGGGCCGCATATATAATTATATATCTCCATATTAGATTTAGACCCACTATGGACATTTTTTTGTAGTTAAAAAATTTAAACAGAATGTGTTATTATTGTTGTGTTTACTATTATTCTTACATGTAAACAAAGATTATATAATAATAATAAACGCACATTTTAAAGAAATATATAACCCTAAAAATGATATATAGAAGATATATAAATAAAAATGAAATAATTTTTGAACATATGGTTGCATAAATAGTGTTTCCACCACTTTAGCCATTATAAAACAAATATATTTTGTAAACGTGTGATGAACCTCACGGGCCGGGAAAAAAAATAGTTGGCCACCCCTGATTTATTTCGTTGTCTATGGAGGAGACCAAAAACATCCCAGTCAATAATTGGCCTTACGAAGAAAGACGCGAATAATTTAATCTCATTACTAGCGATGGAGCCCACGCCACGGTAGAAATTTCTCTACACACCCATTTTTCCCTCTACAAATTTCAACTTTTAAATTCTTTTAGCGTTTTTGGTAAATTATTCCAATTCCTGACCCCATTCCCTGCGTCAGAAAAACTTCCCCTGCCTTCCCTTCCAAGCACTATGCTAATTCTTTTTTTTTTTTTTAACTGCTTAACGTCTCTTAACAGCGAGGACTTTAGAGACGGGAAAGGATCGGGAGCAAGGAATGGGAAGGAATTCGGCCATGGCCTTTTTGAAGGAAGCAGCCCCTGGAGTGATTTGGGAAACAATGGAAAACCCAAATCGGGATGCCCGGACTCGAACTGCCGTCCTCCCGAATGCGAGGCCAGAACGATAACCGTTACACCACCACTCTCGATTTCTAATTCTTAAAACAATATCTTTCTACGCCTCATTACCAATATACGCCTTATACACTCCCAGCACTCTCTTCACCCTCCAATGACTACCAACCCAGCTCCTTTATCATATCAGTTACTGATTGTGTTCTGCAGTAATTTCTACTGCCTTATGCCTGAAATCGAGTGTCAGCTTGTGGTCATGGTCATCTCTTCCTTTCCCCTAATTCTTCTACCAATATCCATCCAGGCCTCATCGCCAATATACGCCTTATACACTCCCAGCACTCTCTTCACCCTCCAATGACTACCAACCCAGCTCCTTTATCATTTCAGTTACTAATTGTGTTCTGCGGTAATTTCTACTGCCTTATGCCTGAAATCGAGTGTCAGCTTGTGGTCATGGTCATCTCTTCCCTTCTACCAATATCCGTCCAGGCCTCATCGCCAATATACGCCTTATACACTCCCAGCACTCTCTTCACCATCCAATGACTCCCAACCCAGCTCCTTTATCATATCAGTTACTGATTGTGTTCTGCGGTAATTTCTACTGCCTTATGCCTGAAATCGAGTGTCAGCTTGTGGTCATGGTCATCTCTTCCTTTCCCCTAATTCTTCTACCAATATCCATCCAGGCCTCATCGCCAATATACGCCTTATACACTCCCAGCACTCTCTTCACCCTCCAATGACTCCCAACCCAGCTCCTTTATCATATCAGTTACTGATTGTGTTCTGTGGTAATTTCTACTGCCTTATGCCTGAAATCGAGTGCCAGCTTGTGGTCATGGTCATCTCTTCCCTTCTACCAATATCCATCCAGGCCTCATCGCCAATATACGCCTTATACACTCCCAGCACTCTCTTCACCCTCCAATGACTCCCAACCCAGCTCCTTTATCATATCAGTTACTGATTGTGTTCTGTGGTAATTTCTACTGCCTTATGCCTGAAATCGAGTGTCAGCTTGTGGTCATGGTCATCTCTTCCCTTCTCCTAATTCTTCTACCAATATCCATCCAGGACTCATCACCAATATACGCCTTATACACTCCCAGCACTCTCTTCACCATCCAATGACTCCCAACCCAGCTCCTTTATCATATCAGTTACTGATTGTGTTCTGCGGTAATTTCTACTGCCTTATGCCTGAAATCGAGTGCCAGCTTGTGGTCATGGTCATCTCTTCCCTTCTACCAATATCCATCCAGGCCTCATCGCCAATATACGCCTTATACACTCCCAGCACTCTCTTCACCCTCCAATGACTCCCAACCCAGCTCCTTTATCATATCAGTTACTGATTGTGTTCTGCGGTAATTTCCACAGACAAATCTAGCTGCCCTCCTTTGCACCCCCTCCAACTCCTGTATTTGATACCCATAATGTGGGTCCCATACTACGCCACCATATTCGAGCAATGGTCTGACGAAGTTTTGTAATTTACTTCTCTCGTGCATTCCACTCTCTCCATCAAGTGAAAGATTTTGAAACCTTTCCCTATCACCTCTCCACTGTTGAGTTTGCTGTGAAATGTTATTCCAAGATATTTACATTTCAGTGATATACGATGCAGCGAGAGGGACAAAACATGACCCGGCTCATATGTAGCAAATTATTATTATTATTATTTATTTATTTATTTTTTTTTTTTTTTTTTTTTTGTCTCTTGAAACAGGTACAAATCAAAACACTTACAATTACAAATGGTGAAATGTGTCCCGTACAGAAACAAAAATAGGGAGCTGCAGCACTTTCTCGACCTACTGGAAACTAGTACTAACCTGTTTAAATTTACAACAGTTGCTTCGTCAATATGTCCTCTTCACGTTTTGCGTTCATACTTTGCGGAAGATACCAGGAATTTAATTAAAAATGCCGAAATATGACAGTGACGCACAGCCGTTAGATGCCACCATCGTTGAAAAATCAGTTGTTGTTGTTGTTGTTTTAGGGCGCGTCGACGAGGTCATTACCGCCCGAAAAAAAAAAATCCGTGACAGTATCTTAAAATGTTGATTTAATCCTTTGCTGTAAAGTTTTCTTGCCTTTTCAGCTCTTCTCCGTTGTAAAAAGTCGCACAAAACTGACAAATTGGCAGTATGTATCCATGGAGGAAAGAAATATATGTATAGGAGATACCGCTTATTCTGTGACGCCGCCTCTAAACTCTCTGTTGATACCGCGCATGCGCAGTGGCGGCGGCGGCCATATTACGTATCCATACAATTGCTATTTGGAGACAGTATATCCAGAAACCTAAGCAAGGTATCGAAAATTTTAGTCTTTATTTTCGTTGTGTTACATAAGAATCCATCATCAAATTTGACTTTTGCGAAATTTTTCTTCTTCATTTCAACTCAAGACACCTCACTTTTGATACAGTATATCTCGAGAACTAGGCAAGATATCGAAAATTGTTATTCTTTATTTTTTATTTGTCTCGTCTTTTTAAATAAGAATCCATCATCAATTTTGACTTTGACCAATTTTTTCTTCTGAGTTTCAACCAAAAACATCTCAAATTTGAGACATAATATCTCGGAAACTAGGCAAGATATCAAAAACTTTTATTCTTCATTTTTTATTTGTCTCATCGATTTACATAATAATTCATCATCAGATTGCGGCGTCACGTTGACCCTAGAGTCCCCTTGAGGTTTTTGTACATATACCCCGTGTCTGTATGGATAGGTAATATGGCGGCCACTCCTCTCTGCCCGGAGTCACTTCAATGCGTGTTGAAGGTTCGTTGCGTCGTCTCCATATATTTCTTTCCTCCATGTATGTATCTGAGTGATGCCCGCCATCTTACATAGCAACGAGCAACCAGAGATGATCGATTGCTTCCATTGTATACAAATACGCAATTTCCGTATGGATGCCGCATAGCACAAATTTCGGATTTTTTTTTTTTTCACTTGGTCGAGACCGTATTTTGACCTAACCTATGACTAAACGAAACTGATTAGGTTGAAATGATCCCTGTACCACTAATTTTTACATTATTTTTGCAGTGCGGAAAGCATTTCGCAGTTGCTCAGCCTTTCATATTTCGTCATTTTTAATTAAATTCCTGGCGACTTTTCCGCAATGTATGATCACAAAACGTGAAAAGGACATGTTGACGAAGCGACTGATGTAAATTTCAACAGGTTAGTACCAGTTTCTAGTAGGTCGAGAAAGAGGTACAGTTCTCCAAAAATTTCCTAAAAGTTCCTTACTGTGGAAAAAACTAACAGTTTATCAATACCTCCGTGATACTTGGAATTGCTATCTAGCGCTAATGCGATCAATCCATATCAACGCCAGCGAAATCTAGCGGCTTGACTCTGAACTATCTTATTTTTTTAGCAACAGTGGTTTATTTATCTACTGAAATTTCTAGCGGCAATGCGATCATGCCCCATGAGAAAATTTTGATCCCAAATCGTCACCGGTAGGCCCTACTTACAACATTCTTTCTTATTACCTGTGATGAAGATTGATGTTTTAACAACTTACTTCAGCTGAAATAATGACCCCCAGTGAAAACGAAGCATGTTAAAAGTAAATATTAACAACTTACCTTATGCCTCACAATATTAGTTTTAATTGTGGTTTTATCAACATAGATCACGATCAATTTGGAACTTCTTTCATTTTAACCAAGTGATGATTTCGGTGAAAAAATGCAACTGATAATTAATATGTCAATTTAAACTAAATACATACTTTTCTTTCAGTGTTTTGGCAATTCATTTCTTAG
>JARYHS010006737.1:0-16112 GCA_031002005.1 Vandiemenella viatica
TGATACTACTTTCCCAAAATTATTTTGTCTTCTCCCCCCTTATGATCAATTTTGACTTCAGTCACATAGTGAGAGTTAGCAAATGCACTTTCAACCTTCATCCCAAATGTCTCAATTCTATACAGGAATAAGATTTTTATACCAAAATATTGTAGACTGTGTTTGTGTTTTCATTGCAGCTTTCATGCCTTAAGTAATTTCCCCACCCTTGGCTTGATAGGAGATGCTGCCAAATATATACCTAGTCAAGATGGAGCACAGAGAGATGTAGAAAGCAACAAAAATATCTTTAGCCTATAACAGTATTATAAATTAGCACTTGGCAATTAATTTTTTTGTTGCTACCCACATCTGACATTTTAATGTTTGGTTTCAGGATCATTCCGGCAAATCCTCATCTCACCTCCAGTAGGCTAGCTGTCTGTAAAGGTATGACTATCCCCTCTTCCTCCTTAAATTCTTTTTTGTTTGAAGCTTCCTCTCTTCTTGTAATAAAACTAAAACATTAGTGGTGGTGTAGCAGTACTCGAGGGAGAATTTTAGTCCTCCTTTGCTATGGACACCTTAGTTAAACCAGTATTTCTGCCAGTGAAGGAGACCTACAGTTTTACAGTGAATCCGAATTCTGGCATCGACGGCATTGCCAGAGGCAGTTAGCATAAGCGGACTGGTGGCCCAGTGGTTAAGGCGTCTGCCTGGACATCGTAAGGTCCCCGGTTCAAGTTCCCGTCTCGGCTTGGATTTTTAAAGGCTCTTAACCCGACCTTTACCTTTGGCACAGCTTGTTGTGTAAAGAGAAGTACAGTAGTGGTCTGGATTCAACATTACACTGTAAGTCCCATATACGAGGTGTGTTCAAAAAATAACGGTAATTTTCCGTTTTTTGAAAAAAATATTTATTTATTTGTCTACATTAATGTTGTCGCCTTCAAAATAGTCCCCATTAGATATTATGCACTTCTGCCAGCGCAAGAATTCACTATGCACTATGCCATTAAAATCGAAGAACACCGTAAGCATAACCTTCACGTTCAACCGCACTTGTCGAGTCTTTTTCGGTCTTGGCGAGCCAGGATGCTTCCACTGAGACGATTGAGCCTTAGTTTCGACGTCATATCCGTAAACCCATGTTTCGTCACCTGTTATAACACGTTTCAGTAATTCTGTATCGTTGTTGACTTCATTTAGTGACTCCTGAGCAACTTCCATTCGCCACTGTTTTTGTTCAAAATTCAACAATTTTGGAACAAATTTTGCTGTCACGCGTTTCATACCCGAAACATTTGAAAAAATTTCATGGCATGATCCAATCGGTATGCCAACATCATCAGCAACTTCTCTGATTGTGATTCGGCGATCATTCATAACCATTGCTGTCACTTTTTCCACGTTTTCATCGGTTGTTGACGTGCTGGGGCGTCCGGGGCGTTCGTCATCTTCAACGTCTTCACGGCCATCTTGGAAACGCTTATACCACTCGTAAACTCTTGTTTTACTCATAACAGACTCACCATAGGCCTTTGTTAACATATCACACACTTTGTTACACTTTATTTCATTTTTTACGCAAAATTTGATACAAATTCTTTGATCCATTTCTTTTAACAAACGAAAATCGCCGAGCTCATAAAAACACGTCTAACCTTAGCGGCTGCCACAGACAAAGTAAGCAATGAATACAGCTGAAAATTTTATCATATTTCCAGGGCATGTATACCCACATAATAATTATTTTTTTTTTTACAATTGGACTCTCCAAACCCGCAAAATTTAAAAATTCCCATTATTTTCTGAACACACCTCGTACGTGATAGGATTTCTGGGTTTGAATAAGGCAGCTCTAGTTGGGGTGAAATGCACAGCCAATCAAAATCCTGTCACCTGGTCATTACAACCCGTCACCTTTATGATTAGTATAAGGGCCTATAAAAATTCTGAGTGGTTGGGATTATAACTGGGTCCTCAAAATACCCAGTCTGAAACCTAAACTTATCCTACCAAACAATTTATCACTGACGAAAATTTTTGTTTAACACTTTTTTCACATAATGCTCCCTAAATTTCCCTTGCAGCAGTTGATCACCACTTCATTCTTTCTTCAAAAGGGTGATACAGGTTGTTTCTGTCTTGAAAGGATGATGCTTCTGCTTTTATTCCTCGTTCATTGGAATCTTCTTGCTTCTCACAATATTACCCTTTTGGCCTATTTTATATATATATGGATTGTTAGGAAACAAAGGCGCTAAAAGCGGATATATTGAACATTGGATAGGATAAAAAACCACCGCTTACCAAAGAAGGGGATTCCAGCGGCGTTGGTACACGAAAAAAACTCAAACACAGAAAGAATAAAATTTTCGAGCATGGCTGTTCCTTAGTAGAAGTGAGATGGCTGCACGCACGGTTGAGCTTGATTTTAATTGCAATAT
The DNA here is from genome assembly GCA_031002005.1 of Vandiemenella viatica. Lineage (NCBI taxonomy): Eukaryota > Metazoa > Arthropoda > Insecta > Orthoptera > Morabidae > Vandiemenella > Vandiemenella viatica. The sequence continues at coordinate 2,430 of JARYHS010006737.1, forward strand.
TTTTTTTACTGTTACTTAATTATTTAAGTGCACCTCTATATCTGTCATTATATAGCAGTAAAATCAGTTATAGCTTCAATCAATTAATTGTTTATTAAAGTTCTGGCATGAGACCCCAGCTATTCAACATGAAATCTCAACTTCTTTGTGAAATCGTGCACTTGTACTCTTTGCAAACTTATTCTTCATTGATGAAGTAAATATTTTTCTTTTGTTGAAATACGCTGGTGACTTAAATACATTGTTTAGGTTAAGATTTCTAAGGTGATGATGTTATGCTTTAATATGTTACACAACATTGGAAAGCTGTATAAGAAAAAACTGACTACTTTCATGATGAAGGCAGTGGCCAATGTATGAACTTGGAAAGTATACAATCCAAACATTAATTCCTTATGTAACAATCGCATATATTATTTCTAAAAGTTTTTGACAAGCCACTTCGTACATAACTAACCATTATGGGTAAATGAGGTATCATTTTAATGATTAAGGTGTCTGCTTTGATAACATCATAAATTAAGAAAGGATTTTTTCGGAGTTTGACCCATAAAGGGCAGTATTATAATTATTTCCTAAAATGTGTTTCTTGCAAAGAGCCACTAATCTCCCTTCATAACTAACCAAAATCAATAAATTAGGTATCATTTTAAACAGTAAGGTCTCTTCTTTGGTAACATCATAAATTAAGAAAAGATTTTATTGTAATCAACCCTTAGATGGAAAAAGTATTAAATATGAAGGTCATGTGTATGAAACAGCTGCTGTCAAAAAGATTGATCACATTACCACTATATAGCAATATCACAGAGATATCAGCAAATTATGTGCGTTTTGTACAGTAACGAGTAGAGACGAGATTATATGCAACACAAAAAGCTAGAAATGTGCATACAAAGTGTCAAAATATGCAACATTACATTATATAAAAATAGCAGTTTTTAGATTTTTTATTTCAAAATCAGCTTGCAATTAATAAGTAGTTGAATAACACGTTTATAAATTGATAATTAACAATTATTTAACTTCTTCCTTTTTTTACTTTTGTGAGTAATCAATCCGGTACCATTCCAAATATTCGATAGTAAGATTGCTTCTTCAATCTCTGAAAATATTGTTAGAAGTGGATATGGACCATTCCACATTCACTGATGTAACTGGGTGCTGTGTTAGCAGTCATTGTTTCTATAAAAAGTTCACCCGTCCTATTGATAAAACTATCAATTTGACACAAAGGTTCAAAACCTGGGTTATTGTTCAAATTTTTTTTTTCAAACTTCACTTTAAGTTTACACAGGAATACCTCTAGCAATGTGGAATTTATTCATTAACTGAATAGGTTCAGTCAATGTCAAACCTTGAGATTCAAGATTTTTAATTCTCACAGGTATGTAGGAAAATCAAGTGCTAATCACAGCTATGGTTGTAATACTAGATTTGTTAAATGCTTCTTTGTGCTGACAAACTGTCATAGCCTCTACTATCAAAGTCGTTTACTACACCTTGTAAAATAAGTTATTAAAATGATATTTTTATTTGAAATATAAGTTCTGATGACGAGAGCTCAGTTCACAATCACCACTTATTTTCTTTATGCTTTGACCATGTTTGAAAGCTATCGGAACTTCATAAAACAAAGGAAATTATTCAGGGGTAAATTTTAAGAACGGTCGCCTGGTTTGGTGGGGAAGGAAATGATTTATCATAGTTACTTACTGCTAAACACACTCCAAGTATATCAACACAAGAACACTTTTTATTGCACAGCTATAAGTAGTTACATTCCGACCACCGAACCATATTTATTATTTTCTTGTACTGAATGGTATACAAGGAACACCCTGAATAATAATTGCCGAAGATTTGCAAGTTCTTAGCGAGTGAGAATTTTCTTTCAATCAACACAAATGAAACAACAAGATATTTCTTTTTCTACATTAGTGAACGACCTACGTAACTAACAGTCTTTAAGAGTACTTAAGGTTCATTAGTCACTTAACCGACGCGGTAGACTTTCTCAACAAGCGGTGACGCTTTTCTGTTAGGCACAATATTTTCTTCCCGCGCACTCATTTACTATAACAGTTTGTGCACCATAACACATACGACTGTCTTTAAATGTACATGAATGTCACTGGGTACTTTACCGACGCGGTAGCTCTTCAAAAGGCTTTTCTCAACAGGCGGACACTTTTCAGATCGGTACGATCATTTCTTCCCGCACACACATTTGCTGTAACAACTCGCGCGCTATATCACATACACTCTGCTACTGATACTCATACTAGATCGTTGAAGTCGATAATCGACCTTACACTCGCCACTCGATCTTTGCATCAAAATTGATAGGTGCGTTAACTATCGTAATGTGACAACCCCTTCCAGGTCGATGGTTAAAATGTGAAGCCATAGGTAAGCATTTCAACCAAACGACCTTTAAAATGGGCGAGGTTGGTAAGCATCTAGCTTAAGTCATAACACATTTTACACATAGTGGTTGGTGGTCGGTGCTAATCTAACACTTACAAAAATATACACAGAAAATTGGTAAACACATTACAATCATAAGGTTCAAATCAATAATTGACATAGGTTATAATGTTAATAGTCATGCTGAAAAAATCGTGTTGCCTTTATGCAAGCGACCTGGTATATTACCACATAAGATACCTTTCTTTATATTGCGTAGCACTTCTTTATGCACAAACACTGGCTCACAATCACTTCACTCTTTACAACCTCGGTTTGAGTGTATTAAACAGATTGACACCTTACCCGAGCCCCTTACAAAATTTGGGTGAAGCCCGGTGGTTGTAAGGTCACTACTCTATTGGGTCATTCTAAAGTGAAAGTGACAATTTCCTATAGTGTCACCATTACTTAAGTACAAAAAATAATCAACAATGACAACCTCTTCACAATGACTATGTACAAAAAAAAACTACATATAAAGCATATGACAAGGCTTTGCTGGGTGTTCAGGACAACTTTGCCCCTAAGCACTCCAACATTTCTAATCCTTCTGAGAGGCCTTCTTAAATGGCTTCAAAGACACAACATTATAGATACCTTTTAATCTACCATCTCTCAAGTACTCTAACGTATAAGCATTTTCTCTTGGACTATCTCTTATCCTATAAGGTCCCTCATAAAGTATTTTAAACTTCTTTATCTCATGATTAATCGCCGAGGACTTGAAGTGGGTCTGGAGCAGTACCAAGTTTCCCGGTTTGTAGTATGTCCATTTTCCTTTCCTTTCATGTCTCAATTGTCTAGCTTTAGCCTTTTCCATTAGTACCTTCTTGGCTTCCTCTATCCTTTCTTGAAAGGTTATAGTCTTCTCTCCAGGAAAATCTATATACTTGCTGACAATTCTTGGTGCCGGTTCTTGAAACATTAGCTCCCAAGGGGTCATTCCCGTTGAACTGTGTGGAATTGTATTCATAACATCTTCAAATTTCTCAACATGATATGCCCAGCTTTTGTGACTTTGCTGGCAATATATCCTAAACCATTTGCCAATTTCTGCCATCACTCTCTCCACCACATTACCTTGGGGATGGAAAAATGATGTCTTCAACACCTCAATCCCTTCTCCTTCTAGTGATTCAGCCCATTTTCTGTTTGCAAATTGAGGTCCGTTATCGGATAATACTTTTCTCGGTCTTCCCAAAGTCGGGAAATATTGCGTAAGCAGTTTACCCAACAGTACGGTCGTAGTCGCCCTTTTGACTGGGTAAAGCTTGACGTATTTGGTGAATACGTCTATAACAACAAGGATCACAGTGACCCCACCTCTGGAGGCCGGCAATGGTCCATATAAATCTATTGAGATCAATTCCCGAGGTTCGGTCGGTATAACACTCTTCATCCTCCCCATCCTCGGCACATGGTCAACCTTTACCTTCTGACAGGTTTCACATGTGGATAAGGCCTTAGCCACCCTTCTTTCCAAATTTCCAAAGTAACAGTGTTCCTTCAGTATCAATGCACATTTATGGGCACCGTAGTGGCCATAACTGAGGTGATGATATTTTATCCTTTCGTCTACACAATGATCCGGCAGACATACCTTCCATTCTTCGTCATCTTCCAACTTTCTGTAGAACAGAATTCCCTTGTGTATACAGTAGTGTTTTTCTAAGGACATTCGGACACCTGTACCCTCTAGTGCTTCTATGACTGCTTTCCATGCATCATCCTTTCTCTGTTGATCAGCCGTCTCTTTCATCCATTTTATCACCTTACTCTCCTGGGCAACCCCTTCCAGATAATGGATGATGGCTTCTTGGGTTGTCTGATCGGTCCCGCCATCCTCTGGCATCCCCACTGGTAATCTTGATAGACAGTCTGCCACTACATTGTCTTTTCCTGGAATATACTTAATGTCGAATTGGAATTCTTGCAATAACAACGCCCACCGGGTCAGTCTGCCATGAGTCAACCGGCAATTCGTCAAAAACGAAAGAGCTCGGTGGTCCGTATATATAATTATCTTCCTACCTAGGAAAATATGCCTGAACTTTTGTAAGCTCCAGATTATGGCTAGTGCCTCCTTCTCTGTCACACAATACCTCATCTCATGATCATTCATCATTCTACTGGCAAATGCTATCGTGTGGTGTTCTACTTGCCCATTCACCTCTACTTCTTGAAAAACTTCAGCACCCAGACCATAATGGGAACTGTCGGTAGCCAAGCACAGATCTAATTCCCAATTGGGATACGCAAGGATCCTCTCCTGCGCCAACTCCTCCTTGATCTTCATGAAGTCTTGTTCGCATCCGCTCGTCCAGTTCCAAACGATGTTCTTCCGTTCCAACATCCTTAAGTGGGGACTGTTTCAGTCGCTGTTCGGATATAAATTTCCGATAATACCCACATAATCCCAAAAAGCTTTTCAACTGGGTTTTATTCGTGGGTCGAGGGAATTTCTTGATGGCTTCTAACCTCGATTCATCTACTAAAATCCCCTCCGGGGTAACAACATGACCCAAAAATTTTAAGCGAGACCGGAGAAAGACACACTTCTTTTTCTTCAAAGTCATCCCCGCATTTTGAATAGCAGTCAGGACCTCTCTCATTAACAACCAATGCTCTTCTACAGTCTTGGTGGCAACAATTATGTCATCGACATACACTTGCACCCTTTCTCTTAAGTTTCTGCCCAAAACCCGATCTAACGCTCTTATGAAATGGGCAACCGAATTGTTCAGTCCGAAGGGAAGAACCCTAAATTGGTAACATCTACCTTCAAACCTGAAGGCTGTGTATTTCCTTGAGTCCTCATGGATGGTTATCTGCCAGTACGACGAAGTCAGGTCAAGAGATGACATATACTTCACTCCATGGAATTTTTGTAATATATCGTCCACTCTTTCCGGGTGGTCTCTCTCGGTTTTCAAAATTTTGTTCAGGGCTCTAGCATCCAATACTAGCCTGATTGATTGGTCGGACTTAGTCACCACTACTAAAGGACTGGCATATTCACTTCTGTGACCTTTCAATAATGCCCCAACTCTCCATGCGCTCCAATTCCGCTTTCACTTTGTCCCGTTTAGACACTGGGATGGGGTAGGGCTTGATAGAAAATGGTTTCTCTTCCTTTACTTGGAAATGACATTGATATACATTTACTAAGCCCGGTCTGTCATTGAAAACATCCTGGAACTCCTCTTGGATATCTGGTGGACATATTTCAAATCCTCCTCCTTCTCTTATGTTCCAATTTCTGTCTTCATTTACTCTTTCCTTATTATCTTCAGCGCAATCGCTTTCTTCTGGAACGTCTGCTATTTCGGCATAATCCACCTGGATTCCTGTAAACTCCCTTCCATTCTGGTTGAGGACATTCCCTATCTCCACTCTGCATTTCTTTCCTTCATTGCTAAACTCCATGTATCCCTTCCCACAATGTAAAGTTGCGTCCGCTGGCACTATCCAGTCGACTCCTATGATGCAATCGACGTTTAGGTATGGTACAACATACATGTGTATCGCTACTTCATATTTCTCCATTCTTCCTTCAATTAGTACTTGAATCGTTGCCTTTTTGCTCTTTTTTCCTGTAGCTGGCACTATTGTAATAGTATTGGTGGGCCAATATTCAAATTGGTTCTCTTCGGCCAGTTCCTTGTATAAAGCTTCAGATATGCAAGAAACTTCGGCTCCCGTATCAACTACGGCCTTTATCTTCCTTCCTAAGACATCAATTTCTACTGTAGGTACTTTAAATATTCTCTGCTTTAATTGGTTGTCTTCTTCTAGAAGATCTTCTCTTGGATCATTTAAATAGACAGAGTTTATGTGTAATTCTCTGCTGTCATTACATATTCTTCCTTCCCTCATTCGGATACTGCCACCGCCTTCTTTGCTGACAACCCCATTTGTGTTTTCTTCACCATTTGGGCTTGTCCCACTTTGTTTCCTGATACAGGTTTTCTTCACGGTCGGAATGCTATGTCTCGTCGTGATAACCCCTTCCACTTCAATCTCAACAGATCCATCGTCCCCTAAACTTGAACGATATGAGCTGAGGATACCCTGGACCGACTCGTCCGCTACCTCACAAATGCACTCATACTCTCCAGAGGTTACTTCTTCTTCTTCTCTATAATTGTAGTCACTATCTTCATAGCCGACCTCTTCATTATTCACCTCTTCGAGACCTTTTATTATATTTATGGGGAAAGTATCCACTTCCCTAGGTACTATCCTTCCTGGTTCTTCGATACTTTTGCTGTGAATGTCACAATAACCGGCTATTTTCACCATTCCTCGGTTCCCAAATGTGGACCATCTTTCGTCGTAGTGAGCTTCAATTTCTAAGTTCTTCTCCTCCTCTAGGTCTTCTCTCGTCACCCCTTCCTCCAGGTACAGGTCTTCTCTATCTCTAAGACTGTTTACTTGTCTATACACATTATTTTCTTCATCTTCTTCAATTGTATCTTCTTCAATTCGTATGAGGGAATCACCCTTCTTCTTACACAGTTCCCAAAGTTCTTCCACCTCGGCAAAACGGCAGGTTTCGACACCATCTATTCTTGTCACCATTGAACCTGATAGGCATGGTACTACCTGTCCCTGTGCATTAAGCGTTTCTTCAGAATGTATGCTAAATTCCGTTCCCTTTCTTGTGATTAATCGTTTTCCTCGCTTTAAGAGCTGTGGCTCTGTTTCCTCTCTCCTGGGCAGTTTCCCGAGTGGTCCAATATACTGTTCTGCCCCTGGCTGGACCAAAACAGTGGCAGCTAGCAGTTTCCCGCCTTTGGCTTTCCCTTAGAGGGATTGCCAGGTGCCTTCTCACTAGTATCCTGTTGATTTCGATGGTCATGGTTTTGTTGATCTCCTCCTCTACTTCGTCCTCTGTATTGTCCTTGACCACGTCGGAAATTGTAATTACTTCTGCCGCGCTCTCGGCTTCTATGTTCTCTCTCGCCATGGTACTGATCATCTTGTTGGTTATTCCTCTGATTATAGTACTCCGTTCTTCTCTTTTTATCCCAAAAGCCATTGTTGTCTTCCCTTTCTCTTGGTTTCTTCCTACTCATTCTCTTTTCTTGCGAGTCAAGCCTTCCAAGCATTTCAATAGCCTCACTGACATTGTTGATGCGGTGACTCGCAAAGATTAATTGTGTTGGCTCAGGCAGTCGGGCCATAATAATTTCCACATATTCTGCCTCACTGTACGGACGATCAAGATAGCGACACTTCGCCAGACATCTGAGGAAACAATCCTGCTGAGTCTCCTTCCCGGGAGAATAAGGTTCACCGTGCATTAGTTCCGACTTGACAGCGACCTGTCTTTCTACGGACCAAAAGTGTCTCAAAAATTCGTCTTTGAACTTTTGGTAGGCATTAAATTCCTTTGAAAAGCGATCGCCCCACAGACGAGCTCTCCCTCTCAGGTGTTCATGTACCATCTTTATTTTTCTCTCGTCCAAGGCAATTTGAAATGGCGGATAAGACTCGAAACTGTCCAAGAAATCCACCGGATGCACCTTTCCTGAGTCATCAAACTTTTCAAGCTCTTGTTTTTCTTCTGTATGGTATCCCTGACAGCAGGACCCATTGATAACTCCTTGAAATTTGCTGATCTCTTCTTTGATTACGACTGGCATCTGCTTCTTCACGCTTCCCTCTAATTCTCGTTTAATCATACTAGGCATTTTACTTTCTATCTCCAAAGTGTTAGCAATTTTGATCTTTTCTATTCCTTCAGAGAGGCATTCAATTTTATCTACACAATACTGCACCCCTCTCACTTGTTCTTTACATGACTTGAGGCTTTCTTCCATCTCTTCTAACTTGTTGCCTTGGTAATCCACTCTGTCTTCTAGAGCCTTTACTCTTTGACGGGTTTGTCCAGTCTCTGCCAATGTGTATTGCTGTAGTTGCTCGAGTTTTTCATTTGTTTCCTTTCCCCGCGAGACATATTGCTGTCGCAATTGTTCCACGTCTTCACTTATCGCCGTCAATTTTCCTTCTAAATCCTTAGTGATGCAGTAGTGGAGTGCTTTACACTTCTCATCGATTTCAACTCTGATCACTTCCTGTGCTGTATTGATCTTTTCTGAAATTTCCGTTAGATGATGCCTCATATTCTCCTCGTTCTTTATGAACCTTTCTTCTGACTGACTGATTTGATTGGAGAGGGCTTTTTGTTGGTTGATTAGCATCATCAGCATCTCCCCAACAGGGACTTCCCTATCCTGCCCCCCAGCTACTTCAACTACAGTCTCGTTGGTATTCATGATTAGAGGTTATACTATGATACACTGCTCTGATAACAAAAGGTTATAATAGGGCCACTAACTTGACTACCCCACGCATACACCAAACAAACAAAATCTACTAGGATTCACACAACCTAGTCCACAAAGAATCTCTTCGACTTGCGAACCAAAACAGTAATATCGAGAAAACAAACCACAAACAGAACACAGTACAACGCTGTTGTCAAATGAAAACTTCAACATCAAAATGGTATCGACAGAACAAACCGGTGAGAATTACTGCTGCCAGCTGCTTCTCTCCGCTATAGCTGAAAAATACATACAACTTAAAACAATGAATTGAGCCGCTTAAAATTATCAGCTCCGGGTGTATACCGCCTCAGCGTTTACAGCTGCAGGAAGATTACATCGATTGACAAGCTGTAAATTGCATGCATTGAAAATATTCTGTTTAAAAAAAAAATTCCGACTGGTATAATTTATTTGTTGGTTGAAAATAGTGATAAGTGATTTTAAAAAAAAAAATTCTTTTAAAAAAGAAACTCTGACTGGCTACTAGGAAAAGGAATCAAATTTAATCTAAAAAAAAAAAATTCTCCCGAGAGAAAATTACTTTTATTGTATTACTATTGAAACTCGGGTTAGTGTCAATCAGTTATACCGAAAATTTTATTTATTTCCAGTGAGTTTACTGGTTTCCGCGTGCTTTATTTTAGTCAAGATGAATTAGTTTTTTTTTCGGTTTACTTTTTTTTTCGGTTTACTTTTTTTTTTTTTTAATTTAATTTAATTTGCCTGTTCGATGTCTTCTTTTCTTCTTCTGCTGCTCCCGCGTTGATTTTCCGCAGCCTCCGTCACGGTGTTCGTTGTAGTATTCCTCTGGTAAAAGCTGCATTCACTTGTTGCTGCGTCGCTGGAAATACACCGCCTCGTATCTCTGGAGTTACTCCGCATGGAGGAAGGAATAATATGGAGACGACGCAAGAGACCTTTACCACGCATGGGAGTGAAGCAGGCCGGCGGAGGAGTGGGGCGGCATGGCCGGAGTGGTGGGGGCATGACCGCTTCCCAACAAACACGGGGAATATGTACATACACCTCAAGGGGACTCCAGGATAAACGTGACGTCGCAATCTGGTGATGTATTATTATGTAACTCGATGAGACAAATAAAAAATGAAGAATAAAATTTTTTGATATCCTGCTTAGTTTTCGAGATATTCTGTCTCAAATGTGAAATGGTTTTGGTTGAAATTCAGAAGAAAAAATTATTCAAAGTCAAATTTTATGATGAATTTTTATTTAAAAAGACGAGACAAATAAAAAATAAAGAGTAAAATTTTTCGATATTTCACCTAGTTCTCGAGATATACTGTCTCAAAAGTGAGGTGTCTTGAGTTGAAATGCAGAAGAAAAAATTCGCAAAAGTCAAATTTAATGATGGATTCTTATGTAACACGACGAAAAAACTCGATAATAAGGAATAAATGTTTTCGATATCTTGCTTAGTTTGGGGGATATACAACATCCAAATTGAGGGGTTTAGGTTTGGATGCAGGCTGGACCAAAAATTAATTCTGTCAAAGCCACAATGATTACATGGTTGACATGCAGAATGGATATTTCAGTTTTATTACTACCACTTGTGGTTAGTCTGAAATGTGTCCTAGACCAGAAAAAAAGTAAGAGGACCCACTCTAGGGATGAGCAACCCAGACATTTTGTAGGCTGGTACCAGAAATAAAATGTTTATTCAGTCACCTTAATGAACATTCTCTTGATCAAGATGTGTTGTCTAATTTCACAGCCCTACTTATTAGGACAATTGTAAAAAAATTATCTCTCAGTTAGATTTAGATACGGGGGGGGGGGGGAATGTTGTACAAAAAAAAGAGACTAAATTAGAAACACATTCCCCAAATTGATTTTGTTCAAAGGCCAATAACTTCTTTATTTATGAAGCCCAATTTTATTTCTGCATGAACCTGTTTCGACATAAATAGATGAGAAAGATTTCAAAATCGGTAAAAATAGGTATAGACGTATTTACAAACAGAAAAAAGTCTTATATGAAGCTTTAAAAATAACCTAAGTCAATGGCCTGAAATAGCTATTTAAAAAATTAATAAAACTCACAGCTTCTCACATAACAGTTAATTTCATCATCCATTGTCAGTATAATCAGCAACGTGACGAAAAAAATCGTAATAGTAAATTCACTGAATCGCGAAGTAAAACACGCCCCTTTAAATCTCATTTTAAACACTCGTTAAAAAATAATGCTAGTCTATTATGTGCAAAATTGCAAGTTTGCTGATTTTCTACACTACACCAAGAAAAATTTGAGAACAAAGTCATCCCATTGAGAGCTATGACTAAATATTTATAGACGTGCTGCAAAGTTTGCGGTGTCTACCGCTCACTTCAACAACGATAATTACAATTCAACTTACTTATGAAATGATATTCCAGGTTCTTTCCTGTCTGGCCTATTTGTGCAACCGTACGCAACACAAGCTGGCATTTTTAAACACTTATACACAATACTAAATGAAATAATCACTGCATCTACCACAATGTGAACACCTTAATTGTTGGGAAGCGCCATATGGTCGCTGCCGGTGCTGCCACCATGCGGGTGAGTTTAGTGCTTGCTTCACCGATTTAACGTCACTTCTCCTCCATATAATTCCTTCCTCCATGTTACTCCGTCGTTGCGTCTCTGGAACTCCACCGCCTTGTATCGCTGAAGCTACCTCGTTACTGCGTCGCTGGAACTCCACCGCCTTGTAACCGTGAAGCTACCTCTGACTTCCGCTTCCACTATTATCTTTCACGCGCCGTTCTTGCTCGAACCACACTCCATTGTTTACTACACTGTTTAATTGTCGTTCACTTCCCACTCGCTTGCTTGTAAATTTAGACGACTTTAACGTTCTGTTTATTCGCCTATCACTATTACAAGTCCTGACACGCAGGTCGACATGTAAAATAACTTATTAAAATATGCTTTTTGAAATATAAGTTCTGATGACGAGAGCTCAGTTCACAATCACCACTTATTTTCTTTATGCTTTGACCATGTTTGAAAGCTATCGGAACTTCATAAAACAAAGGAAATTATTCAGGGATAAGTTTTTGAGTCGGTCGCCTGGTTTGGTGGGTGAGGGAATGATTTATCACAGTTACTTACTGCACAACACATACTCCAAGTATATCGACACAAGAACACTTTTTATTGCACAGCTATAAGTTGTTACATTCCGACCACCGAACCATATTTATTATTTTCTTGTACTGAATAGTATACAAGGAACACCCTGAATAATAATTGCCGAAGATTTGCAAGTTCTTAGCGAGTGAGAATTTTCTTTCAATCAACACAAATGAAACAACAAGATATTTCTTTTTTCTACATTAGTGAACGACCTACGTAACTAACAGTCTTTAAGAGTACATAAGGTTCATTAGTCACTTAACCGACGCGGTAGACTTTCTCAACAAGCGGTGACGCTTTTCTGTTAGGCACAATCTTTTCTTCCCGCGCACTCATTTACTGTAACAGTTCGTGCACCATAACACATACGACGGTCTTTAAATGTACATGAATGTCACTGGGTACTTTACCGACGCGGTAGCTCTTCAAAAGGCTTTTCTCTCAACCGGCGGACACTTTTCAGATCGGTACGATCATTTCTTCCCGCACACACATTTGCTGTAACAACTCGCGCGCTATATCACATACACTCTGCTACTGATACTCCTACTAGATCGTTGAAGTCGATAATCGACCTTACACTCGCCACTCGATCTTTGCATCAAAATTGATAGGTGCGTTAACTATCGTAATGTGACAAACACAGTTGGCCGACATCAGTAGAGAGAGAACCAGCATACAGAAAACAAGGTGTTTACTTATACCCATAATGTTATTATTATTATTATTAAAATAGCATTTGGCAACGGAGGCCATACAGCCAGCTCAATGTGATTATCGTAGATTACAGTGAATCAGTCATCCAGTATATATATATTTTGCAGCTTCTAAGTATGGACGGACAGGACGTTCACACAGACACACAACACTTAAACACCCATGCCCTCGGCCGGACTCGAACCGGCGACCTTCGACACGTGGGGCCAGTAGTCTAGCCCCTACGCTACCAAGGCTGGCTACCAGTAATGTTGGAACTAGAAGAAATAGCTTTGTGCACAATTATCGTTGCTGCCAGCTAGCGTTGCCAGGTGTCCCGATTTGCGCGGGACGTCCCGATTTTCGGGGTCTGAAAACTCGTCCCGATTTACCCTCGATCGGGACGCCAAATGTCCCGATTTTTTAACTAAGTGATAAAAACCCATCACACTTTGCAAAAAAATGTAATCGCGTGTCCACGTCAGACGCATCGCACTCAACCAGCAATGCTATTCACGGCTTAGAGTACAACTGATCCCACTAACCTTGGACCAAAAATACTTTAGCATATTTAATGGAGGCAATAATGATATAGCAATATAGCATAATACCAGAAATGTAATGAGCACAAAAAAGAAAGAAGTTTCAGTTTAACAACATCGCTGAAGTTATTTTTTAACACCGATCAAATGAGCACCCAAGAATCAAGTGATAGGTGTTTAAGTCACAAACGCAAATCACTCGGTGACGCGCACCTTATCATTCATTCATTTGTGAATCAAAACTCGATCGTACTTTTGTATAAAAATGCTGAATTGTCACTTGGAAGAACAAAGGCTAGTAGGATTGCACGTAATGATTTAGGTTCGGCATCTACTCAAGAAACGATCGAAACTCTCCAAAATAAAACATTTTATAGTGTTGCTACAGTCACCTCCAATCACGGTAGTACAAAAAATTTTATGCTGGTGATAAAATTTTACAAACTGTGGTAGATATGGCTTACCTTGGCAATTAGGGATTGATTTTATTGCT
>JARYHS010006738.1:0-18911 GCA_031002005.1 Vandiemenella viatica
GTATAACAGCAGGAAACGTGGAACGAATTACGTAAACATTTAAGTTTATGAAACTCTATTATCGCGGTTATGACTCTCACTATTTTTACTTCAAATAGCGTAATTTAACTACAATACATAACGCAATTTACCGTTGGCAGATTTTCCTGTCAACTATTACAGTAATTAACGTGCAACAACAGTATTTCATTCCCAAACTATAAGATTTGTACCATTTCAATCGAATTCGCGGAATCTATAAGTGGGAAACCAAATTTGTGAATTCGGTGTAAAAATAGCCATAAGCACAACATTTCTATCGTGTTCATATGGATCTGTCTCCCATACTCTTCTTTCCCTCACACAAATACATACATCAAGTCGACAATTCTAAACACTCTAACGAGCTTATCAATTCGTAAGGAACTGTCGTAATTAAAAAATTCACCATATGCATTATTATACTGTAGGCTATATGTTGAAAGAGTGAGGATGTCACATAAGAGAGCTATTGAATATACAGCGCGCGTGTATCGTATAGTGTTGCGCTAGTGTCTAGTTGTGTGTAATGAGAAAATTAGGGTTCTACAAAATAGAAATAAAACAACAAACTGTACATTTCTTCTAAACTTGGTAGCATATTGAGTGCGTGGAATATTTTCTTAGAAAACACCTTTGCACATAAAAGTCGAGAACTGTAAGGCTGTTACATTTTGTTAAATTTTAAGCGCCCAACAAGACAGCACGCTACGTACCGCAGACAACGTCACTTCACAAACTTTAACACTTGTACGCATAAGACACGAGCAAACATTTACTTCGTACCACCTGTCTTATATCATGCTTTCACATCAGCTATTTGTGGCATTTCATATCTTGACAAGCAAGAGCTCCCATTTCTGTGCCATTCCACATTAATAAGTTGCTTTGTAAAAAAGAGTGACTTTTAAAATTTAAAAAGTATTTTATTTTTTAGTTAGGTCTTTTGCGTATCAAATTATACTATCGTGTTTAAAATACGTTAGTTAATGAATTATTAGTAATCAAGAAAAATGTAGATATCGAGAACGCAACGTAGTGCCACCAACTTCAGAAGCAATTCGACGATTTTTGGCAGAAAGGGTTTTCGTCTCTAACACAATTCGATTAAAACGACACCCAAACTACCAAGTAGAGAAATTTTACCACCCAGGAAAGTTATATCTGATTGCAAAAAATATTTTTTTGAGTGTTCAAGTGTGGAGAAAAGTGTCTGATACCAAATTTACGAAATTTTATAAAATTCTTTTTTTTTCAACTGAACACTTAAAAAGTTAATCATTCATAAATTGTTGTCGACAAATTTATTCTAAGCTTCCTTTGCACATTAAGGTAGATATAAAAATCATTCATTGCTGCAAGCTGTACTAGTGAGAGTGGTATTTGAATTGCCCAAGAGATCCTTTGCTCTAATTTCTACTGGAGTCAGACTTGAAGAAATACGAGCGCTATCTTAGCAAGAGGAAGAATAACGTCCTGCAGTTACAAGGTACTTGAGAAAAGATAAAGGATTAGACGCACACACCTGTAAATGTAAAAGAAAGAAAGCGATACGTTACACCTTGTTTCGGTACCAAACTGGGAATGTATGGTCTATTTTCATGCTCGTTTGTATACTGATCGTGAAGATTAATATGTATGCCGTAAACAACATTTTAATAACTGCATAGTCTTTAATGAAGAAATTATCGAACCGAATATATGTAATCGAGCCGTTGAAGCCTACATTACAGAAAATGACATATTATAGGAGAAGTGGTGCAATCGAATAATACTGATTTTTTTTTAGAACACCCATAATTGAATAACGAATCCAGCATCAAGAAACAACCGCGATCGCACTTGATACTCGGTTGGCTGCTTTCAGTCCCAGTTGTGGTAGAAAAATTTAACCATCTGGACTTTTCCAGCAAGGATAGGACCAAATTGTGTACCAAATTCCTGAGTGAAAACCAAAACGTCTGTTCTCTGTGGGAAAAGCAATATAATGTACTACTGAATGGAGACAATCGATACGGGACATTAAAACCTGGGGTAAATTCGATAAGTCTCACAAGAGCAAATCTTAAAAGTCTTCATCAAGTTAAATACTTTCCCATCATTAATCCTAAAACAGAAGTGATGCACTCCACCAAGCAGGTGTCTGTCAAGATATCTGCGACTGTACATGAGCACTAACAATCGGAAGAAGGAACTATTCTTTCGTATCATTTGCTTGGAATAATTTTTTTATCAGACCTCATCTTTAATATCGTAACCTATACCAATAAATATCAAATAAAGTTTTAAATAATTTTCTAGGTGGATATTACCTTCAGACCCCGTTCTTGTATTCGATATGAGGAAAATTATCACTAGATTTTCGTGGAATTTCATATGTTTCAGTATCACCTCGTTTTCGTATTTTAATAAACTTTCCGTTCATCCTACTTATTTACATAGCTCATTTGTTTTAGATTGTATTAAAGACATAAACTTTAAGACCGTTGTTCTGTTAAGACAGTTGTTCTGTTAAGACAGTTCCTTCTGTGCGAAAGGCAAGCGGGCCTGCACGGTTAACGGCAGAAGAGTGACAGCGGATGATACGTGTCAGGTTCAAACATTCTTTGCTGCGGTCCATAGGGAGTCCATACTCAGTAAGGAGCGCGCGGCTAGCAGTGAAACAAGCAGAAAAAACTGAAACTGTGGATACTTGCACTTGTAGAAGATGTAACATGTAATTATGTTTTATTGAGATAATAGGGAATATTCTAGATAAATGACTTCACAAGTAAGTTAGTTGGATACTTATTAAACTAAATTAGTTCTCTGTTTTCCGACAAACAACAAAATAAAGATGTAAGTGTCACATCTTGGGAAGATTGGCAGCTTCTTTGCAAAATATAATAAAGCGCGTGTTAAATACATTAATGATGCGAAACAACGCTTAGTATAGTTACTAAGCAATTAAGTCTGTATAAACTAAGCTAGTGTAGAGACAGAGTGCATATTTTATACAATAATAAAAACATAAGTAGGCTTATGAACATTGAATTCGGTACTAACTTTTAAAACGTAAGGAGAATGATTGCAAAATCTAAATTTTAATGTTGCACCATCCTCCAAATAAGACTAGAAGTGATAAAATTAAGAGAATTTGAGAAAGTATCATCAAAATAATTAATTAGCAACCCAATAAAAATTGTATAACCAACAAGGAGTTGGCGAGATCAAAGTAAAGTTTCAAACAATGATAGCTGTCAGACTGACTGTTCTGAAAAATAAAACAATTTTCGTGACGTGTTATAAAAAAAATTCTAAGCGTCTGATTTGTCAGAGTTTTAAATCTTGGATTAAAAATAGATAAGTAATATACATACCAGGGGTAAACACATATTACTAACGCTCGCTTGGTTAAAAAAATAACATGTAAGTAGTGTTTTCAAATTGAGTTAGACGGATGATAACTGTAACGGCTCTGTACAACCGGAAAATCATCTCGGTTACCACGTCAGATGCTGGTTGTGATTGTTTGCCGACGATGCAGTTATCTATAGGGAAAGAAGGTGCTCCAACGATTGCTTAAAGTTCAGCGCGATTTGGATGCTATTTCCGATTGGTGCCGTAAATGGCAGCTTACACTTAATTGCAAAAAGTTCAAGGCAATGCGAATGAGTAACAAAAAGAATCAGTCTTCTCACGAGTACAAAATAAACAATTCAGCTGTAGACACGGTTGATTCCCTGAAGTATTTGGGGGTGATAGTACAAAGCAACATGAAATGGGACTTGCACATAACTTCCGTCGTAGGCAAAGCTAATTCTAAATTGGGATTCATAGGTCGTATTTTGAGGAACTGTAATACTCATACAAAGGAGATAGCGTATAAAACACTAGTGCGTCCGCATTTGGATTACTGTTGTGGAGTTTGGGATCTGTATCGCAAGGACCTGATTGACTCAGTGGAGAGGGTGCAGAGGAGAGCCACTCGATTCGTGACTGGTTGCTACAGTGCTTATGAAAGCGTCACAGAATTGATACATAGATTGGACTGGGTCAGTTGGAAGACAGACGACGTAGTTTGTGTTTGAATTTATTGGAGAATATGCGAAAATCTTTGAATTACGAATGCAATGAAATACTTCTTCCGCCACCTATTTAGGTCGCAATGACCGGATGGATAAGATTCGAGAAATAAGATTCCGTACTGATGCTTTTATGTATTCCTTCTTTCCTCGTACTATTCGGGATTGGAATGCACGGGTTTAGGATTTGGTGCTAATTACCCTCTGCCACCCACAATGTTTGTGATTTGCAAAGTATGGATGTAGAAAAAAGGTATAAACTGCTTTATTTAGTAATAAGACATTTTAATGTTTACAGTAGTTTTTATAAGTTTTCAGCGCGTACACTGCCATTACGTGTTCTAAAGGAAGGGTATGCGTCATAGATTAAAAGTCTACCATTGGTGAACCGACCATCTGCAGTTTTAAGGTGGTTTTCCCACAACAAAGTGAGCTAATACTTGAACAGAGCCATCAGAATTTTCGTTTAATACAAGGGAAAAAAGAAATTAGGAAAGTGGAAATCTATGCAATGTAAACTAATTGTGACACGAGGCAGAGTGTGAATGCCATTACTGGATTCCGCAGCGCTTTAGGAGGGCTATATGAGACTGGGACACATGATGCGTGTAAGCTTAAAGAAGGGTGAAAAATAAACAGAAAATGTTATACTCCTTTCCATGACACGTGGAGAAGGTAAATAGTTTCGTTCGTTGCCAGCACGCCTCTTGCACACTCGAGGTTTTTCCCCCGACTCTGCCACTGCGATAATGAATGTGGGTTGCTCCCGAGTCAGTTTAATGCGCGGCAGCCTGGCTGCTGGCGCCGGAGATATCTCCAGTTTCACGGTCCGCAAGTTTGTGGGCAACCTGGGGCGGTGAACACGAACTGGCGTAGGACAGTTATTAGAGGCGGGCGGCAGGCCAACTGACCGGCTGATAGGCCACCCGCCGTACGGCTTCAGCCTCAGGTAGACTACCGCCAGGGGAAACTCTGCAGCGCGATTGGGAAATCACTAAACGAAGCTGTGATGGCCTCAACGAACAGAAGGGAGCCATAAAGTAGCAACCAAACGACTTTTTCGATCTAAAGGTACCCAGGGTCAATTTCATTCTATCCTGAACGTGTTTTTCGTCGCAGCCAATAAAAACTAACACTGAAGAAGTTACAGCAAAAAGGGAATGTCTTGGTCATTAGCTATTGCAACCTAATCATTTTATTTACCAACCAAAAATAATAATTGCTATTACTATAAAAAGCAACCCGAGAAAGTATTTGCAGTACCTTGTGGTTAAGAACAGTCAAATCATCTCTGGTAAATAAAAAATGTAAAACGCTGTCTACATACATATGATCATAATTTCTGTGTTCATTTCTAAAAAGGTTTTTACTGTAAGTACATGTAAAATTTCCAAATTTCAGGAAGGTGTAAAATTTTAAGTTAATATTAAAAAATTATGAAAATCAGAAAATTAACATGCAGACCACACTATTCTGGAAAAGTAACTATTTTAGGTATTCAGAAAATGATATGAAATACTGTTTTATTTTTCGCTAGGTTTTCTGTATTGGTCTGATTTTGTCATTTTACACAAGAAAATTCCCTTCAAATCCATACACAAATCCAGAAAGATGATTATCTCGGTAGTTAAAGTAGATCTGGTTAGCTAGTGTGGTGTGACAGCGTCACCCACAATGAATATAATCAAATCATTATTAATTATATTCAAGTTTATTAATTATTTAATCTTGGAACGTGTAAATAAATTATAAATAATGAGGTTTGTCTGGATAGGTTAAATGTATGTTTAAACCAGGGCGGCCAAAGGTATAGTTTATTGTAAATTAATTTTTTCTGTAAACGCATGGCTCAGAACGCTTAAATATTGAAGGCTAGAGACTGCCATTTCGACCGTTGAGGGTGGAACAATGGAGCAGGCGAGGCGACAAGGTGACGCCGGGCCAGCCCGGCTTGAGTCCCGTTGGAATTCGGTCAACGAACTACCCCACCTTGCCGCTATACCCGAAGGCCAAGTAGGAAACGCGCGAAGGAGTCAGCGAATGCGACGCGTGATATTAAACACGTGACGACGGAAATGTGTAGCTAGCCAATCCTGAACATTTATTGGGGGCTACAATACTAATTCCGTGGAGTTCTTTTACATGTGGCGAGCAACTAGCCGAGGAAGAGGAAGGAGCCATTTTTGAGAACACTTCTGTCCAAGACGAGCTGATGAACGGACGTGACTTGGGTCCAAGACGAGCTGGTGAACAGACGTGCTAGCCGGCACGCTCTCTGATGATCATTGTGGTTGATCATTTCTTGCTTTGGGAAAGCGAGATGTCGAGTGGCATGCTTGCCATTATTTGGAAGTTATGCTAATAACGCGGTCGTAGCCGCTTATTTAGCTTCCATTGCTGCAGTGGCATTGTGTTTGTCGCTCACCATCACGGCGATGATTACTATGGTAATGTACCAGAAACGACGGTCACTATCCAGTGGATTTTAACAGACTTATGTGCCCTTAAGCGACGCCTGGGTTAAGACTCTGCTCCCGCCACTTAAATTCTGAGCTAGCTGAATTTATATTTCGATTCAATTTTTTCTTAAGCATCTTGCTGTTTGTTAATTCAATTTTGATGCTTTTCATTCACTTTATACGGCGCCCCCTGGGATTTTCCTTTGTACAGTAAAATGTTAGCTTCAATTTGATGGCCTGTGTTGCCATGTTATTTCAATGTTAACTTTGCTGTTTTTATTACTTGTTTGAGATATTTCATTCAGTTTTGTTTGCTTACTCCGGCGAATTGTAAACGTCGGGTATTGCTTGTTTTTGCTGATCTAATTGTGTTTAACGTAACGTTAATTACTACCCGACCTTGTAAGGCCATAAGACTCAATAAATGAGGTTTTATTTTGTGTCTGAAATTCATGGTTCTAGTTAGTAACCTATTAGATCCCCTTTAGCATCATTATTATATGTATTTTCATTTTTCAGGAATTATTTTAAGATTTCTAATAATTCCCCCCTCCCTTTTTTGGCAACTCACGTTTTTCTTAACGGTAGCCAACAAATGGTCTCTTTACAATTGGCACCCAACGTTTCGGGCTTTTGCAAGTCGAAATTATTTTGAGAATTTCACAAGTCTAAAAAAATCCATGGATGTGACCTGTGTTGATTCATTTTATTATTTTAGAATAAGTTTTATGTTGAAATTTGTTTGCTTTGTTTGCCATGCTTGATTTAAATCTAAATGTGTGATTTATTTCAATCAGTTGTTCAAGTATATTTTCGTTCACTTGCATCAAGCATGGTTAGTTTAAAATTAAAGATAGAGTCAGTGCTTTTGAAATTTTAATGCATGGTAAAAGTTAAGATTTTTCTTTATGCTGATTTTGCTCATGTGTTGAGGTATTTGTGTCGCATGAAACATCGTTGTTTTTCCTTGTTGTTTAATTTTGGATGGGTTTTATTTCATGTTGAAGGGATTTATGCGCGAAATTTGTTTAATGCTGTACTTTTCGAGTTAAATCGTGCCGGTTGTATTTTGTTTGTTGTCGATTGTTCAAATTGTTCGGAGTTGAAATTTTGTATCTTACGATCAAATCTATGAAGTTGAGGTCACGCACCATTAATAGGGCAGATCAATCTATTGTTCATAACATTTCCGAGCAAACTAACGCGATGGATCAAGCACCGGAAGTACAGCGAAATGCCGTTGGCGGACGAAGAGTGTAATGATACTCCTAGTACGCGTAGCATTCCATTCAAATGCATCATTAGATGGGGAACAGTTAGGGATTTTTCCAACCCCAGACAATGAAACCGTTCAAAATCCACCCATGCGGGCAGAAGTTGAAACACGTGCGTCGCAAATAACGGTAGAATTGCCACCGGCGACCGCACAACCCCAAGACCAAAACCTAATCTTAACATGCTGGCGGAATTAGTAACAAATAGCTTAGATAGTAAGCACATAAGTCAAAATTCTGTCTCATTGAGGGAGGAATTAACTAAACAAATAGCTTCACAACAGGAGGACATAAATCAGCGTTTGGATGCACAAAATCAAAATTTGAGTCGCAAAATGCTTTGTTGAAGGGCATGGACGGAAAATTGTCCGTTTTTCGCGAGGAAATGACCCGTGAAATGAGTGCATTCAAATCGGAGATGCGAGCGAATGTTTCAGTGTTGGAGAGACGCACAGATACGATTCAGGCAACATGCACTGCATTGCAGGAATCAAGCGCGGAAATCTCGAAGCGTTTGGACGCGACCGAAAAATCTGTCGAGCACGTGCGGCAAGAAAGCCACCAGAGTCTCGGTCAGATCTCGGAATTTGTCCACGAGATTAAGGATAATACTGAACGAAGCTTGCAGGCTGTAAATGCAAAGATGTCGGAGGTCACAAGTTCGGTTGAACAAGTACAAACGGCACAACAGGATTTGCAAGCGTCACAGCAAACACTCGTGCAGAACACTAACTCAAAGCTGGCGCAGTTGGAATCCAAGATGAAGGAAGTGAGTAATTCCAACGCTAGCGGGAGTATTGTTCACGCGAATTACGCACAGTACGCAGCAGCTAATATCGAGCTTAAGTTGCCACGTTTTGGGTCTCGCAAAGACGTAAATCCTAGGATTTATCTTACCGAAATGGAGCGGTATTTTGAAATCAAAGGAGTGCCTGATTCCATGAAGCTTGTGTTAGTCGAGGAATCATTTTCAGAAACAGACAGACTCTGGCTGAAAATTGCGTCCGAAACTAACTTATCTTACGCCGAATTCAGAGTCCTGTTTCTTGAGACCTTCTGGTCGAAAAAGATCCAGAACCAGGCGAGGATAAAGCTGTACCAAGGAAGGTACATTCCCAAGTGGCATTATTCGATGGAAAGCTACGTGAAAACTTTGCTGGTGCAGTGTAGGCAATTCGACGACAAAATGACGGACGGAGAGTTCATAGAGATGGTGATCGCGCACTTTGGTCCACAAGTGCAGTCACTCATTAACCCCGTGGTCATTCGTACGATACCAGAACTGCTAGAAACCGTCGGTAACCTAGACAGAATCGGGAAAATGGCCGATAATCTGGCGAGACAAGACGCGGAACGAAACCATGGCGAAGCGCAAAGCGAGTCTAAGCGACCGCATGGCGGCAATAAAGCTTCCTATGCTGATGGACAGAATGGGAAATCTTCCAATCAAAATTCCGGCAATCGTAATGGAGGGAAGAAATGGAAGAACGGAAATGCACAGTGGAAGGATGATAAAAATCATCAGCGGTCGGGAAACAACCGATCCGCGTATCCACAAGAATTTCCAGTGAACGCGATCTCGATTGAAAACGCGGAACCGGAAATGTGTGCAAAGGCGACGGAGGAAAATGTGGGCGGCGTTAACAACGCGTCTAATTCCCCGCCGTCACAATGAGATTTTTCGGGGGACGCTGCAAACGCCGACAGCATTTGCCTCGGCAGTTTGGAATATTGGCGCGGCGAAGGACCGGAAAATATCGACGAAGAAGAAGATATGGTATCCGGCGACAGCCTCATGGCGCGCGCGAAGTGTCCCCGTGTAGATATTATTGCATATGGCATACGGGCGAATATTTTAATTGACTCGGGATCGTCTGTCTCCGTAATGTCTAAGAAATTTCTGCTACGCTTGAAAGATAAGAATCCGCGGCTAAAAGTAATTCCCACAACGCAAGTTACGGTGGTTCCTGCAATAGGAAAGAGAGAAAAGATCGTTAGCACGCAAGCGCTAATCCCCGTGAAAGTCGCGAATAGCGAGTTAATGTTGCCACTACTTATAGTACCCGGTTTGACGCAAGATGTGATCGTTGGATGCGACCTCTTAGCAAAACGTAAAGTCATTCTGGATTGGGGAAATAAGACGGTGACAAATTTGGTTCCGGAGGTGTTGCATTGGAAACATGAGGCCTGTGAGCAGAGCCTTGGAATAAATAGTTCCAAACCAATGCAAGACACCACGGAATGCCGAAGGCAATTTGAATCACGGAGGAAGAGCTATATGCGCATTAGCTGACGAGCGAGATCTCATATTAGAGGACCTAACCGGTAAAGTGCGGGGAAACAAAAACTTGACGCCAGGGCAAAAGCAACAGCTTTGCCAGATGCTGACAAGCAATTTGCAGGCCTTTTCTTACCGCCCTGGGGAGATAAAGGATTACACGCACGGGTTCCGAGTAACAGATACCTCACCACTGCGGGGACGGACTTATAGTGTGCCCCACAAGTTGCGGCAGGCGGCGCAGGTAGCAATCTCGGAGATGGAGAGGAATGGAATTATCGCGCCCCGCCCGTCAATGCATTTAAATCCTATGACATTTGTCGTGAAGAAGGACGGATCTGTTCGTCCGTGTCTGGATGCGCGGCTTGCTCAATTTGAGGATTGAGGCCGACGGTGAACGGACCGAAGCGCATACCGGAACTGATGACGCGGTTTCACGGGAAACCATGGCTATCGACGCTCGACGTAACCCCGGGTTTAACCAGGTGGTACTGGCTGAAGAGTGCCGGCCGTATACCGCATTTGTATTTCAGGGGAGGACAAATGTGCTTTCAACAAATTGCCTTTCGGTCTGAAAGACGCGGCTTCGGCATTTATTCGGGCCATGAACCACGTGCTGCCACCGGAAGTTAAGGAGTTTTGTACCATTTATGTAGACGATTTATTGGTGGCGTCGGAATCATTCCAACAGCACGTGATGCACCTGGAAACGTTGCTTCAAGTAATGGCACGAGCCGGGATCACGTTAAGGCCGGACAAAGCCACTTTGTGTACGCACGAAGTAGAATACCTCGGATTTCGGATCACGCCCGATGGTATTACGCCCTCGCCGGATAAAATCCGAGAGATCGAGGAGATGACGCCACCAACAAAGTTAAAAGAGCTGAGAAGTTTCCTCGGCGTATGTGCATATTATAGAGGGAACGTGCCGAACTTTGCGAAGATTCTGCAGCCATTATATGGTTTGTTAAAAGCAGGACAAAAGTGGGAATGGGGAGAGCCACAGGAGGCTGCGTTCTTAAAGATAAAGCGGATCTTTAAGGAACGAATCTGTCTCGCCCACCCCCAGTTTGGCCAACCTTACTATCTCTACACAGACGCAAGCTATCAGGGGATTGGAGCCTGCCTCAACCAACGCGGAGAAGACGGTAACATGCGAATCGTCGCAACCGCAAGCCGAACTTTACGACCGGCAGAGGGGAGGTATTTTGTTTGTGAAATCGAAATGCTGGGAATTTTCTTTGCAATTCAGAAGTTCAAACAATACCTCTGGGGTAGTACCACCTACCTGAGGACTGACCATCAGGCTCTCATATTCCTCCGAAGCGCCACATTCACAAGTAATCGCATCGCGCGCTGGGCGATGTTTTTGCAACAATTCGATATCCATATCGAATACTGCAAAGGGACTGAGAATGTGATGGCGGATTACCTGAGCCGCAACGCCAGGGACGATCCGTCTGAGGAGCAAAAGCGTCTGCGAGCGAACGAGATACTTGGTCGCGGCAATGACACTTGACGATGGCACGACCTCGGTCCGTTTCAAGGAACAGCTGATCGCGGCGCAGGAAGCGCACGCGGACATCAGACAGGTTCGGGCGTACTTGTTACGGGGAGAATGCGCGGACGAAGTACGTATCCGCAACATCGCGATGCTCTGCACCATGGAAAACGGCGTTTGTTTCCGTAGGGAAAATGCCGAGACGCGATGGAAAGCATGGCTCCCGGAAGAACTAAATTCCGCAGTGGCAAGTACGTACCATATCCAGTGCGGACATCCAGGTACCGAACGGCTATACCAAACTATCCGCGGAGAATATTTCACTAAAGGACTCCGGAGGAGTGTGGCAAAGTGCACTCGCACATGCGAGATGTGCCAGAAGGCGAAACACCCGAATGTGAGGACAGCTGGGCCGTACGCACACATGGTGCCAACAGGACCAAACGAGTTGGTATGTGCGGACCACTACGGGCCAATTCCGGCTGGCAGATGCGGGTTCCGCCACATATTTCTTGTCCTGGATGCTTTCACTAAGTATGTAAAATTGTACCCAGTCGCAAGGCTGAATACAAAAGGGATCACTGAAGATCATCTTAGAAAAATATGTACCGCATTGTGGACGCCCTAAAGCCCTGTTGACTGACCACGGGAGCGTATTTTCCAGCCCGAAGTGGAAGAAGGCTTTAGAGGAGAAAGGAATCAGAGTCGTTTATTCGTCAATCCGCAATCCGCAATCGAATAATAGCGAACGATTCATGAAACAATTAAGCGTGTACATAAGGACATTAATTGGAGATAATCATGCCTCCTGGGTTAAACACATACCGAGGATCGAGGAATACTTCAATAACACCGTAAATTGCGCAACAAATTTTCGTCCCGTGGATCTACAGTTCCGAACGCAAGCACCCATGCTGGCGGAAAGGATGTTGCGTTACCCAAAGGATCAACCCGAGAAGAATCCCGAGGATGACATCAAGAAAGCACATGAATTCTTGGTAGAGAAAGCTACGAAGCGGCAACGCAAGCACGACGGATTGCGGACGCAAACGTTTAGCGTCGGGCAGCAGGTGCTACTTAGGACTATGACCCCGTCTGACGCACAGCGAAAATTAATTTCCAAATTCTTTCTGCTGTATTCGGGACCGTTCTCAGTAGCGCGGATTATCTCCCCAAACTGCTACATGCTGACCGACGGCAGAACGGAGCTCGGCCCGCATAATGCCCGGAATTTGCGCCCGTTTCACACAGCATAGTCTACAAGTTCCTAGACGGATGTTTGTAAATATAGCTTAAGGATCAATGTACATTTAGTTAGGTAATAACGTAGAGCATATCTTTAGAAAGTGAGAGTGTCAGTCTTAAGACACGTAATTGCCTAACAAGCGTAGCGCTAACGCAGCGAGAACAGGTAAAGGACGCTCAGCTGTTTGGAATAGCAGCTGTGCCGACCGCCAGTTTTCCTGGAAGGATCGTAATCAGGTTAAACGAAAACAGGTAGCCTGAGCCGCAAGCCTAACGGGACAGCGCTTACTGACAACAACAGAGCGGGCAAAGTGGAAACAGCTGATCGCTTAGTTTCACCGCTATAATGTCTTTGCTACGAGTGTAGTTTGGAAAGCATAATATAGTTCATTTTGCGAGAACCGTCTTTCTTTTGTATTGTATGGATAATTATGTAAATTCGCGGAAGGATTAAATTATGTAAATTCGCGGAAGATTTTTCTTTTCCATTTGATTTTCATGTTATGTGGTTTCGGCATACTTGTGTCGGCCTTGATAATGGACATTCGGTGCATTCTTTATTCTTGTTGTTGCTATATCTAACTTCAACACATGTGCTAGATTTGCATAGCCCGTTGTAAATAATTAATTGAGTTGTCTAGTTTTAATGTTAATATCTTGTGCTTACATCATTTTTTTGTTTATTGATTGAACAGATCTATTTTGTCGTTCATTTACATCTATGTACCTGTCAATGTTTTATGATGTTTTACTTTGCATATTAGGATAAGACATTTCATTATTTATGTTAACCAGAGTCACGTGTCGTATTTACATATTTAAAGAGGTCACATGTATGCGATAGTTCGAGTGAGCTGGAACCATGAAACTATAGTGTAGGCAATGATTTTGATGCAACTGTAGGGTTACAATAGTTCAAATAAAATTATTGGCATAATTTTATTTTGATTGGGTAGCAGGTATATTGTGGGTGACAGCGTCACACCACAATGAATATAATCAAATTCATTATTAATTATATTCATAATTCTTTTTTTTCTTTTATTATATTCAAGTTTATTAATTATTTAATCTTGCAACGTGTAATTAATTGTAAATAATGAGGGTTGTCTGGATAGGTTAAATGTATGTTTAAAACCAGGGCGGCCAAAGGTATAGTTTATTGTAAATTAATTTTTCTGTAAACGCATGGCTCAGAACGGCTGAATATTGAAGGCTAGAGAACTGCCATTTCGGACCGTTGAGGGTGGAACAATGGAGCAGGCGAGGCGACAAGGTGACGCCGGGCCAGCCCGGCTTGAGTCCCGTTGGAATTCGGTCAACGAACTACCCCACCTTGCCGCTATCCCGAAGGCCAAGTAGGAAACGCGCGAAGGAGTCAGCGAATGCGACGCGTGATATTAAACACGTGACGACGGAAATGTGTAGCTAGCCAATCCTGAACATTTATTGGGGGCTACAATACTAATTCCGTGGAGTTCTTTTACATGTGGCGAGCAACTAGCCGAGGAAGAGGAAGGAGCCATTTTTAGAGAACACTTCTGTCCAAGACGAGCTGATGAACGGACGTGACTTGGGTCCAAGACGAGCTGGTGAACAGACGTGCTAGCCGGCACGCTCTCTGATGATCATTGTGGTTGATCATTTCTTGCTTTGGGAAAGCGAGATGTCGAGTGGCATGCTTGCCATTATTTGGAAGTTATGCTAATAACGCGGTCGTAGCCGCTTATTTAGCTTCCATTGCTGCAGTGGCATTGTGTTTGTCGCTCACCATCACGGCGATGATTCTATGGTAATGTACCAGAAACGACGGTCACTATCCAGTGGATTTTTAACAGACTTATGTGCCCTTAAGCGACGCCTGGGTTAAGACTCTGCTCCCGCCACTTAAATTCTGAGCTAGCTGAATTTATATTTCAATTCAATTTTTTTTCTTAAGCATCTTGCTGTTTGTTAATTCAATTTTGATGCTTTTCATTCACTTTATACGGCGCCCCCTGGGATTTTCCTTTGTACAGTAAAATGTTAGCTTCAATTTGATGGCCTGTGTTGCCATGTTATTTCAATGTTAACTTTGCTGTTTTATTACTTGTTTGAGATATTTCATTCAGTTTTGTTTGCTTACTCCGGCGAATTGTAAACGTCGGGTATTGCTTGTTTTTGCTGATCTAATTGTGTTTAACGTAACGTTAATTACTACCCGACCTTGTAAGGCCATAAGACTCAATAAATGAGGTTTTATTTTGTGTCTGAAATTCATGGTTCTAGTTAGTAACCTATTAGATCCCCTTTTAGCATCATTATTATATGTATTTTTCATTTTCAGGAATTAATTATAATCCCCCCTCCCTTTTTATGAACCGATATTCACAGTTGGTTCACCCGCTTATTTCATTATTACAATGAATACCAGATATTGAAAGCCAGAGAGAAAAATTCAAACTAAGGTAAAGGTCTGGTTAGTGTGAAAGGATAAGGCAATAATAATAATAATAATAATAATAATAACAAAAGTAATTAGTAAAGTAATTAAAAAAGTAATGGAGGTCCATCAGGATCTGAAAAGATGTGGGATCAGCATAGCAGACATCCAAGACAGGGAATTATTCAGAGGAAAAATTGCGGCGGTAAAGGATCTGACTGAAGAAAAACCAACCAGGAAAAGGAGGGAATTTTCAGAGGAAGAAAAAGCAAAAGTGAGCGAGAGAATGAAAGTGTACTGACGACGGAGGAAGGAAAGTCAGAAGAGGAAATGAAGTTGCGTAGTCGTAGTCTATAGATGGCTGAAACGAAAAGGAGGAAAAAAAAGTATTTTGTGAGCGTGTACGAACAACCTTCAAGTACACTTTACCACCTAAC
The DNA here is from genome assembly GCA_031002005.1 of Vandiemenella viatica. Taxonomy (NCBI): domain Eukaryota; kingdom Metazoa; phylum Arthropoda; class Insecta; order Orthoptera; family Morabidae; genus Vandiemenella; species Vandiemenella viatica. Next base: position 15,699 of record JARYHS010006738.1, read on the forward strand.
GGAGTAACTCTTCCCATACTTGTCACATTTAACTTCGTCGGAAAGACGTATAATTCCCGGGGTTCAGCTTAGGCGACAGTTCTTTGTGCAGATTGCAGTGTGTAGATCTACGGGTGGCAACTGCGCGCCTGCAACTGTCAGTGCTGCAGTTAGAGCGACGGCGCTGCTTCGCAGAGATGCATCACCGGCGCCTGCGTGCCAGCGCGCGTGATTGAGTGCGCCCACCCGTAGGAGGCTGTGCCGGTTGTTATATCTATGAATCAATTGGACACATTGCCCGGCGCGACCGCGGCTGTCGGTGCTAAAATGCGACCGGCGGGTTGGGGAGGAGGAGGAGGAGGCGTCATCGGTGATTGAAAGCGGCGATAATATTGTGCTCGAATCTGCGGATGACATCCCGCCACCCACTAATACCCTCGCGAGCCGTAATGATGCCACACACGCACACCAGTGACGGACGCGAGCCGGCGGTAACGCATTGCCTCTGCGGTCGGCACTGCAAATCCAACCTCGAAACACACCCCCACCCCATACCCCCCACACAGTTCTCCCTGCTTTTTTTTTTATTATTGGCTGCTGCTTTTGTGTGTGGTGTGTCGTTCTGGGAGGGGCGGAATGTGACAATCATTGTAATGTTAACAATCTGTTAAACCCATTAGTGCCACCCCTTTTCAAAGTATCGAGTCGACGCCACGGATCGAGGGTTTATTTTTTTCCCTTTCGGATGAATAAAAAAGGGGTGAGACAGAGATGGAAAGGGTGTGATTGTGCGTTGCGGTGTTTGCCAGAGACGAGTTAACAACGCCGTATTGGGAGGTGAGAGTTAAAAGCTGGACAGCCGCGCGCGAGAGGGAAAAATGCGTTGCTATGGCTATCCGATACGATCGCCGCGAGGGGAATAATTGAAGGGCAATTTGTAAACAAGTGGCAGAGTAAATAATGGTGCAAAAAGCTGGTTCGCCGCATCTGTGACGCTGTTTGTTAGCTGCTGGGAGCATTTTTCAACCCGCTCGCTTTAATCGAAGGATTATCACAACAGTTCGGTACACTTTTTTTTATCGGGTTTGAAAGCTGTGACCTGGTCATTAGGTGATTACTTTTCTGTACAAACTTGAAGCCTCGTTTTAAAGCAAAATATTTGCGGTGTTTTTAGTAATACTCTTACCCCGAGTTCGTTATGAAAATTGACGTAAACAATAGTACTCTGGCAGATCGTATTATTGAATCTCATAGATAAAACTTTGCAAAATCGCAGCGCTAGACATGTGATTGATTACGCAAACTGTGAACAAACAAAGAGCTGTATTTAACTTCTGTTATTTTAATAGGTTTTAGAGATTTAGATGTTTTGATGTGTAGAAAATTGATAAATAAATATTTTTCACTGTATTTGATGCAGTTTTAAACTGAAGTAGGTTGTTTCAGAACAAAGGACCGGAGGTAAATGGAATATTACACCCTTATTTTGAAATTTTATAATTTTAACGATAATTTCTTGCAACGAACTTTAAACTAATACATTACTAATACGGCTAAAAGCTTCTTCACGAACACTATAATTTCATTTCCTAAGGGCCCGTGGATCGAGACCAGCCTCAATACTGTACCAACCGTGATGGGTGAGCGGTAACTCTGTGCCCTCGCATTCGGGAGGTCGCGGGTTCGAATCCCGGCTCTACCATCCAGATTTGGATCTTCCATGGTTTCTTAAAATTACTCCAGGACATGTCGGGATGGTTCTTGAGACTTGATTCAGCCTCTGATCTTTCTCATTATAGTTTGGAGTCTGCTATGTTAGTGTAAGTTCTGTTCAGCCAAACAGTGGAGTAAAAAAAACTCAGAGCAGAAATATGGAGAATTTATTCTAACGCCTTTCACACAGTTCATTAAGTTTCTAACAAGCCCAGCAGATTACCGGTAACTCTCGGGCGTGCCATTTGTGAGTTCCTGGTTTCAAACACCAAACCGAGCCTCCAGATTTGGATTTTTCATGGTTTCCCGAAATCAGTCAAAGCGAATGACAGGATGATTCCTTCTAGAGATCATAACCAAATTCCTCCTCATTCCTTGACCCCAATCCTCTTTCCACTCTAACGACCTAGGCATCGACGAGGCCTAAATTCCTAAGTAAGGAATCTTATGATTTGAATTGTCCCAGGCTGTTATATTCTTCAAGATGTTTCTCAAACGAAGCCACTTTTTCTTGCCTTGGTATGTATGTAGATCCGGAATATGTGACTGCCAATAGTTTCTCCAGCATAGCAGTTCCCAACGTTTTTCGTACCACGATCGCCTACCGTCAATAGATTTCATCCCTCGCCTTCCTCCCCCCCCCCCCCCCGCCACAATTTTATTATTAATGAGGTAAATTCCTACTTTTCAGTACTAACAATGGCTTGTCAGAGGCACCTCATTAAGTATGTGATGTTAGAATAAGGGTTTTCAACTCTAAGAGGCGGTGAGGAAGACATGGTACCTCCTACGGCGTAGTGGTAAGTTATGGGCGGTGAAGCTACCTCGCACCCCCCCTCCCCAATTTTATGTCTTCGCACACCCCAGAGAGGGGGGGAGGCACCCTCCCTCCCAGGTTGGGAATCTCTACGAAATGCAATAGAGTTTAACACATGTAACGTTAGCCAGGTTTTAAGTTAACCTTCTGTTACTGACGCGATGTTGCTTATACCCTAAATCTCTTAAAGACCACAGGAGATAGTTCTTAAAAAGAAGTTGAGGGGGACTGTACCACTTTCGCAACCTATCCGAAACTGGTACTAACCTATTTAAATTTTGATGAACTGCTTCATTATAATGTCCTCTTCATGTTTTGCATTCTTATTTTTCAGAAAAGATGCCACAAATTAAATTAAAAATGCCGAAATATGAGAGGCTGCACAACCTCGAAATGCTACCAGTACAGCAAAAATGACATAAAATTATTTGTACTGGGATCATATCAACCTAAAAAGTTTACTTTTGTCATAGAAATCGTGGTTAGGTTTAAATGCAGCCTGGACCAAGAAAAAAAATTCTGAAAATTTCTTTCTGCGTCATCCATTTCGGCAATGGCGTATTTACTTACAACGACAGCCATTGATTGTCTCCCATTGTTTGTACCGATATAAGATGGCGGGCATCATTGAATTAGACCTCGGAGAGTTTTTTTCTATTTTCAAATTTTGTGCGAATTTTTACAACGGAGGGAAGATGAAATTT
>JARYHS010006739.1:0-26279 GCA_031002005.1 Vandiemenella viatica
GAAAGAGCTATAAGCACTTAGCTACCAGACCGCTGTATGGAAAGACAGTACAGAGACCTACACATCCTACGCGTCTGTCTATCACAGTTCAGTAATTTTTCGAAATTGTAAGACAACATGTATTATTTATACAGAAAATGTTTCAACCAAATGTAGACAGTACATTTCTCCTTGTATCAAAGGATAAGTGTGAAAACTTTCATCGAAATCTGATGAAAACTGTGGATTTGTATGAAGAACAAACAAACCAACAAACAAACAAACATAAATACATTCATCTTTATGTATATAGGTATGGTGTACTATATCGTATAGCAAAGAAAACTGACCACAAGTCATACTCAGAAATATATTGAGTTATTCTAAAAGAGAAAGTAGATTTTGCGTATTTATTTCCCACAAACGATAAAAGCTGTAAATACTTACCACACATAACTGGATAGATAAGTTTCAAAGTTTGTACCCCCACATATTAGTCCCATTCGCCGCCACCAAGGGCGCTGTTATCTGTTTTCGTTGTAATGGCGGAGTCACAGGAGAAGCTTTTTATTTGTTTTTGCCAATAGATATGCACTCATATTCTGCGAATTTCGTAAATCTGTTTATGACAAGGTGTCAGGCACTTTATTGAACTTATGATGGAATAAACGCTTCACATCAACAATGTATTCACTTTTTTAACATTGTAACACACTAAACGAATTCTCCTGTGGCGTTGCCATTTACACGTAAACAGATAATAGTGCCGTTCGAGGAAGCAAATGTAATTACTAGGCGGGGGTTACAATCTCCTCTACCCGGTGATGTGTGTCCCGTAGTTGTATCATTTATAGATTCTGAAAAATAAAAATCCAATATCTGCTCGTTCTTATGAATAACCCTATATATATATTCATAGTAGCGGATAAATTACTTCTTCATGTTTCCAAAATTGTGAAGGTTTCAAGTGATCTATAACCGAATTCAGGTAAACTTATAATTTGAGTAACAGAGAAATTTTAAAGAGAAATGATTAGACTAAAATTTGATTCTGGGTCTGTCCCATTACAACTCACCCACCTGGAACCTGTTCGAGTAAACTACAGGGAGAAAAGATTTTTTGACACTAGCATTTCATAGATCAGAAGGAATATTGACTTACAAATAGTTGAAAATGATTTAATCTTTAATAAACGAATGTGATGTTAATCTCAGTGACTCATTGTTAAGGAAAAGTACCCTGTGGAATACAACTATAATTACGATATTTTTAAAATATGTACAAATGTACCGATTAACAACTAATTCTCGAACTTGTGTGCAAATAACATTATCCACTATGCACTAACGTCAGATGTTACGTGTTTACTATTGGAAATTATGTTTAATCTGGGGATGCTTAGTAACTAACATATAGTTAATAAACGATCATATTTGCGATTTCTTAAGAGTGATAAAATTACACGTTGTTACCCATCTTCGCAGCTATTGTCATCTGGGCTCAAAGCAAACCTATCTAGTTTAATCTAAAGTTACAGTTTATTCCAATTATATTTACAAGCACTTCTCAGTTTATGGGTAGCTATTACACAGCTACGAAGAGTGTCGAAAATGATGTTTAAAATTCATATGTTACTGAACGATGGACTACGGTTTATAGATAATATTATAGTTGTAATTAAAAATTGTGAATGCCTTGAAGTATGAAGCATTCAGGACCTAACCAATTACGTACACAATTTTATACTCAAGATACACGAATCGTAATAGAAGTTATAAGTGAATCATGATTTCAATTTCAAAAACTGAATATATATCAAAATTTAACCAAATGTTGTAGAAAGTATAAGGAATTAAGCACTAAAACATTGAAGTTGGTTATTGTGAAACGACGAAATTGTGAAGAAGAGAAAATCTGAATGATCTGAAGATTTACTGAATGTAAAAATGTTTAAATTAAGTTGAGTAGTATAGTGGTGTAGAGTATAGTTATCAAAACGTATATTACAAGAATTGTAGGGAAAATCAGATTTTTTTTAAGAACATTAGAACCGGTAAAATAATGGTCATATTTTGAGTTACAAGTATTGGTTCATTTAAAACAAGATCAACGGAGGGAAGAAGAAATTTCAAATAGCTTGTAGAGAAAATTGTTTTTTTACAGTTATTTGAAAAGATGGTAGATAATAGAATGACGGAAGAATGAAACAAATCGGGTTAAAACTTTAAAATTCAAAACAAAACAAAAATGTTTTGAAAAATTTCTAGAAATCAATTAATTACCATTATGAATAGCTTCTAAAAATATGAAATTTTTTTTTGTTTGTTAATTTTTTTCAATACTTCGGTTTACCATATCTGGTTAGTGCTACAGGTTTTGAAATCCGATCATATCTAACACAAATAAGTATTTGGTACAAAGAATGCAGCCGGAAAGAAGGTAACACACAGCCCTTAATGAAGCGGTGACCACAGGTAGCTTGGAGGGGGGTACGATGCTGAGGAGCAGGGCGTAGAAGGGAGGGGCGGCAGCAGTGGAGGGAGAGAGAGCTGATCCTTTGATCTCGCCAGGAACCGGTTCGGCGTTTTTACGGCTGCCGGTGGAGCTAGAGGGGTTCGTCTTGGCCGCCGTTTGACTCCCCGCTACCCGCGCTGACCACCCTATCCCCTTCGCCATCCGTCTCCTTCCCCGTCCACTCCTCCACCTCCGCTGTCCAGCAATCCCGCCGCCCCCGCTACTGTGCGGCTCATCCTCCGCCATGAATATGTAAATCCCGACGGCAGCCAGGCAGGTCCGCCTCGACCGCTCATCCTTCCGTCCATCCCCCCCCCCCCCCCTCCTACCGCCCACTCAGCCGGCGTCCATCTTCACTGACGTTTCACCTGGCTGCCTGCCTCCCGGGCGCGGCAGCCCGTTCTGCGGGTCTCCCTACCTTGCGCCTAGCACCGCCTGTTTTGTCGGCCGATGAAATGTTGATGACCGACGCGCGTCCGCCGGAAAAGGCTGGCTTGTCGCTGAGTGAACTCTAGCCTGCCTTTTGGGGAACTAGTCCGTAGGACGAGATCGGTGTGATGGCTCGTGGAATGTCGGTTGCCTGTTCGACGACTCGTGAATTATTCGCACTCGCAAATGTAGGTAGAGGCGGAATCTGAGCAGGCTTAGTCTGATGTCTATGCCAAACGCACTAATGGGCCGAGAGTGAACTCGTGCTAACTCGCCTTGTCAGAAAGACACAGGCTGAGTACTTAGGATAGTGTGCTCCACATACGTGGATTCTTTTTAATCAACTAAGCTACTTCCAGAAGGTCCAACTTTTTTTCAGCTGTTTTGTTACTAACAAATTAATCGGAAAGGAGTTTTAGTCCCTTCTTCCCTTTTTTTGTAAATTTTCAGTCTTCTACAAAATGTGACTTATAGCATTCCGGTCCATGAATGATTCAAACATTGTAGGTATCAATTTCGTTACGATTAATACATTCAGGTTTTCAGAAGTTCGATATCAATTTTCTACTACATCCTAATTCTATCTTACTCACCATAATATTATTTTGAATAAAGCTATTTGTTTCAAACCGATCGTTTCCCTTAAATTGTTCCCTAGACAATTAAGTGTAACAACTGATATCTTTCATTCCCCATAATATGACTCATATGATGTGCCCTCTTGTTTTTAATTATAAGAAGTTTTTCTTTTGTATGCGGTTAAGTATAATTCTTATTAAAGTGCTTTTGTCTCGTGTATAGGAATGATGGAATTTCATCTCTAATGCGTTAGTTTTATTTACGATGTTAGCAATGTTTAAATATTTATGATCTGCGTTTTTTATGAACAGCATTGTACTTTTTGTTACTCAGTTTAGCTGATAATTATCTCAATGAACTACACATATCGTGGTATTGAAAGAATCTTACCTTACGTTTGCGCTGAGATTCAACCTACAAGCTAATTGTAAATGCATGATATCATTGGAACAATTATCAATTTTTTTATAAACTACCGATATTTTACAAACCTTAAATCTATAAATTAATATAACAAGCTCATTACATTGTTTGTATGGTTATTTCCTTACTTGCTAGGCATACGTAAAAGGTTGTGATATTATTGCATAATTTCCATACCCTATTTATCTGTAGATAGAAACAGAGTAGTAGTGATATTGATCTGTTTCTTTTTTTTTACATGAATTGCGATGAAGTGAGGATTTAATTTCACATTATATTATCTTCCTTCCGTCTCCATACCTTTTAATACAGATCAAACGAAACTTGTGGCATAGTAGATGACCTTCATTTTTTCAGTTAAGGATTTTTGTGACACAGATAACAATAATTAGATCCTACAATGTTTCTCAGTTCAGAGCTTGCAACAGGCGATTATTAAACCCAAATGCAGTCTGGTCATCACAACTTATTTTCCTGCGTCTTCTTCTTCACACATTGTTTCTCTTTTTATCACTTATTTATTGGAGGCTGAGTTTCTGTCGATAGCATACAGCGTTTGAGCCAATAGAAGGAAATTAGTCTTGCAGTTGACTAGGAATTATTAACGTTCGGGTCTACAATTCCGGACAACGTGGGTTCGATTCCTGATCCAGCAACCGAAATTCCAATTTTCCATAACTGACTGAAAATAAATATAGGAAACCACATTCAAAAGGTTAAGGCCGTTTTCCTTCCCTTTCTTTCCCAGATTCTAGGGATCTGGTTGTAGAGTAAGAGTATAGCCCTACTTTATATATGATGTTAAATTAGTTATTTTTTTCATTAAGGGTGCAGGCAATTAGGACAGAATGAGGACAACCCCCAAGACAATAACAGAAAATGCCTGATATCCGTGAACAGAAATGCAATGCGTTGCTGTGGCTTATTTAAAAGTTTAATCGAATATGCCAGTAAATGTCAACAGAAAAACAGTTCAAGGAAACCGTCGTTTGATCAAATATTGTTACTATGAAAATACTCTTTTTTCCATAGTTTAACAATATGAATGTGTATGTCTGTGTTAAACTTGACTGTTTTCTCCTTCTGTAATAAGATAATTATTGATATATTTATATGTACAATTAAGAAATTAATATGCCATTTTTTATAGTTGCAATATATATTATGACACAAGATTAACTGCAATTTCAGCAGTAAATAAGTGTTCTGAATTGCTCTATATAACACAAAAATTGTGGGATCGTTTTGGTGTGTCAATTTGTTTAAAAGACTCATCTTGTCGTATTTCATTTTTTGGGGTTTGTTATTACTTGTCCTTAAGCCTAAACAGTAAGTTGTCTCATGAATCGACACATGTAGTCTTTAGGTAAAAATAGGGAGTGAGTAGACCCTGTTAAATCTAATTTTTTCAGCACATTTAATGTAGAACGTTTTGAGTATTCAGTAAAGTTTAGCAGTTGAAATAGCGCCAAACCACTTGCATGTAAGAAGTTAGTGCCATGATTTGATGCCCTTATTTACTCTTATAGTGCTGGAATTTGTATATTCTTAAAACGTCTGATGTCATATTTGGTATCCTTAAACATTTCTCTGAACAAACAGATAATATCAGTATCTACGTCACACAGCCCAACCTTTGTTTTTGGTTCAATTATTCTAATACTTAGGGGATTGGTACGGATCAGTTTTAATTAAATTGGCTGTTCCAAATATTAAGTTGCTAAAAAATTGGTTAGTATCGTAACTTTAAAAGAATTAGGAAATAAAATAAATTGCTATAAAATAATTTATATCTGACAAATTTACAACAGGTGTAAGTACAAAGTGGTTATTGAAGCATTCGATTCTCTCCAATCACTAACAGCCATCACACTGCACCCCAGATGTGGGTGAAATTGACCCAGGAAATAAAAGACAACCACAGTTCAAGGATGAAGGAATACTGGGCTAGGAAAACTTGCCAGAGTTAAGAACCACGTGGTTCATAGTGTTCAAAACGAAAGAAGAGATAAAAAAAATTTAAATTAGTTTTTGAATCTGTGCTCATACTAGCAAACTATTTTTTCCATGTATCCTGTTAATGGGGTTAGAGGAATTAAAAATTCTGAAAGTAACTTTTAGAAATTTTATCATATTGAAAAAATGTTTAGAGCGTTATAAATGATGTAGGCATATAATTGCATGAAAAAACGAAACAGCAAAATCTAAATCAGTGCTATGTGATAAAATTGTTTATTTGTGCAGGAAGTATCTTGAAGCAGTCCGCCGGGACCAGTGCGGCTGTTTAGACTGGCCGACATGTGACAGGCAACGAGGCACAGTGGAGGGTGACTCTGCCGGCCCCTGGGAGCTCCTTCCGGCGCGTTTCCATGGTGATGGCTGCCTGGTCCATTTACTAAATTATCTATCTATATAGGCAATACGAGATCAATAGCGACAAGACGAGGGGGAGCAGCGACTGGAGGGGATGAAGGGGTTTAATTAGAAGGGTTGGTTGAGATGAGAGACGGCGGAGGGGCTGCTACACACGGCGCAGGCGGGGGGGGGGGGGGGGAGCCTTCGCGCTGTCGCCGCTTCATTTCACCCCCGGCCAGACGGCGCTCCAGTCTGTGACACATGCCTACCGGAGCCGGAGTTCTGCAGTGTCTGATTCGAAGATGTATGCGAATTACTTTACACCTGTAAGCATTTCTAAGACGAGATGTTAATATTGTTTTGTTCCCCTCTAGAGACAAATTGGGTGGTCCGAGCATGATAAAAAAAGACTTTTGGCAGAAAAATTTAATTTTAATTCTTTTATCAATACTTATAAAAGACCAGTTTGGTTTCAATGAATGTGGCGCTATGACATCACGCACTCGGCCCTCGCTGTCGGACTAAAAATGTCCAGAGATGCTACTACAAAACTGAGTTATGGGCGTCAATTAATAACAATTCTATTCATTTCTGAGCAACTGCGAGGAAAATAAGTGCTAGAATACCGAGAGAAAACTAGTTATTTGTGTTAAATCGGAAATTTAATTATTAGTTGCTTTTTGTTTATGTATATTCGTTCCATGCAGATATTTTTTCCAGTATGCTATCTAACAACCACAACATTACATCACATTCAATATTGTGAGTAATAATAGATAATAATAATTACATTTAATTATGCAGCTATTAAGAAATAAATTGCAAAAATTCTGCGATCAATTAGTTTTTATGGGATTAAAAAGCTACTATAACGACCACCTAGTTTAATTCATAGAAGCGTTGAAATGATCTTACATTTTTCTTAACATACAGAACTGCACAAACCGACCGTGTTAATGAGCGGCAAGGCTCTGACCTCGCATTCGGTGGACGCGGGTTCGAATCCGCATCCGGGCGTCAAGATTTGGAAGTGGTTTGCCAAATGATTTCAGGTGAATGCAGGCATGCTTCCTTCAAAAGGCCATGCTCAAATTGCTTCGGTTTCTTGTTCTCAGTCCTTTCCCTCCGTCGACGAGGCGTAAAACCATAAGCAAAAAATGAAAACAAAACCAGCAAACAAACTAACAATCAAGCAAACAAACTAACAAAAAACAAGCAACAAACAAAAAACAAGCAGCAAACCAAAAAAGTTGAAATGTAATTAAGATTTCTGGTTTGTGAATATATAATTGTATAAGTGTTAGTTTCTTTGTATATTAAGAAAAATATTGCTACTTTGTTACTGGGCGTGTTAGGTGATATTCCTCCGTATCAACTTCCCGAGACAGTATGATTGTGGTGGTATTCCAGTGCCTTCTACAGAATAATATTATTCTTAAGGTTACTGTATGTGTGATGTATGTTTAGAGTAATGTGTTGTTTGCGTTGTGTATAAGAGTTGAAAGAAGGGAGACTGGAACACTGGCCCATTTGGATCTACTCTTCCGAAACACACTGAGATACGCAAAAGTTTTAAATTACTTTGTTCCCTGCGAATTATAATGGAATACTAAGACAGTTTGTAAAAAAATATTCAAGACTTTTGTGCACTGTCGGGTGGTTAGATATCTCCTACTACGACCTCTCCTATCCTTCTGGCCAAATCTCGAATGAAGGAAATTGCTCTCACAACCGAGGTTCGAATTACCTATACCAGACTCAGGCACCGTCATATGTCTCGGTGACCACAATAAACGAGGCGGATTTGTATGTAAGAAGTATAAAATTTTTAAATCTATGTAAAAAATTTTTTACAACAAATATTGACCTGTTCAAATTAATTGAGACTATTGTGAAAAGAAACTGTTAGTTCTGGAATATTTTTAATCCACACTTAACAATATATGAAAAATGAGTATTGAATCTCATGAAAATAAAGCAACTAAAATTTAAGATGTAATTACCATAACCGCACAGCTATGTTTTTTTCACTATAAAGCGATGACTGCATGTTAATGCTACAGTACGATAAGCGTTACTGCTAATTGAAGAGGAAACTGTAAAATTCTGCTTCTAATCCATATCAAATAATCTTCAGCAGAGGAACAAGGTTGTAGCAGAAAATTATGACATTCATTTTAACAGTTTTTTTAATCCCAACCTTAGATTCTTGAAACAATAATATCCTTGATTTTTTTAAACTGAGGAGTGCCTGAGGAAAATTTATCGTTGATATTATAAAATTTCGTTGAATATTGAAGCTATACATGATACATCTACATATTTACTCTGCAATTCAAAAAATTGGGGGTGGCAGAGGGTGCTCAGCACCAAAACTAATCTCTACTCCATGCATTCCAAACCCGAATGATACACGGGAAGAAGGAATTCATGTAGCATCAGTCCTCATTTCTCTAATCTTATCTTTCCTGTCATTTCGACTCAAATAGGTTAACACAATTAATTAACAACAATAATTTGCGTTTGTATCAATAAAATACTTTAGTAATTAGAATAAATCATTTTAATTACTAATTAAGTAAATAAATAAAAGGAAAAAATAGTTTGAATACAGTTCTTAACACTGAAGAAATTATTTTTTGTTCAATTTCGTATCATTGAAAGGTATCAATAATTAAGGCAGACATCTTGGCATTCAGATCCCGCTAGAAACAATAACGTTTATCATCTGTTCGGAACATCTCCTTAACCACGCTCAACTTGCTTTAAAGTGTAATTCAGAAGATTTTCTTTTGCAATGGTCTGACAGTTGGAGTATTAGTTTTATAATACTGACCACAATCCTTTTGCCGAGGAATATCGATCTCTACCTGCAACATATTGACAGATATACTGGAATTTTACCTTTGTTGTAGCTGCATGAAATGGGACATGCACATTAATTAGGTCGTATGCGGAGCTAATACTAGGCTGCGATTCATAGGTCGAATTTTGAAAAACCGTAATGCACAAACAAAGGAGCGTACAAACTCTCGTGTGTCCACATCTGAACTACTGTTGCGCCTTTTGGGACCCGTTTCGTATGCATCTGATTGACAGTATAGAGAAAGTACAGAGAAGAGCCGCTCAATTCGTGACTGCTTGTCACAGTCCTAAATTGATTCATAGACTGCGTTGAGATACTCTGGTAGAGAGATGACGTAAGATTCGTTTGAACTCATTGGTTCACCCACATTTATTTACGAGTGCGATGAAATAATTTGTCCATCAACCTATTTGTGCCACAATGATAGGAGTGATAAGATTAGAGAAATAAGATGCCGCAATGAAGCCTATATGACTTCTTTTTTCCCTCGTGCTATTCTGAATAGGAATGCACGGCGAAGAGATTAATTTTGGTGCAAAGTGTCCTCTGCCTTAGATGTAGATGTAGAACAACAGAGATTTTCCTGGCGTATTTCTGCCGTTAAATCTTCACGTGTATATCGCCGGATAACATTTTGAAAACACATTTTTGATGGTTGACTCTGCTTTGTTATTCAGGCATAATTCCATCTGTATACGATCCAGCGCCACATCCGCGAAGGTTAAATTTCGATTTATACCTTTTATTTGAATTTTGAAGGACCCAAGTCTATCTAGAACTGCGTTTCATTAGTGTAAATACGAGGCAGTAGAGAAGCTATGAAATATTTTTGCAGTTTCACTCTAGGTGAATGCCGGTGTAGTTCCTTCAAAAGGCCATGGCAGAATTACTTCCCATTCCTTGTCCCTCCCTTTTTCCGCCTCTAATGACCTCGACATCGACGAGGCGTAAAGACAGAAGCAAACAAAATTCATCCATTATGGCTTGTATTAAGTTTAGTTGACTCTGCAAGTTGTTGTACTCCTTACGATTACCGAAAATCAAGGTCGAAACTTTGGAGTGAAAGACATATTGGATGCTGGGTAATATATCCTTAATTGTTTGGCAACATCAGTTGAAAGGATATTTCGCAATTATAAAGAAACAGGCAAAACTATTACATAACAAGTAAAATTTCAGATACACTGAAACGAAGGCAAGCTCATAAAGGGAGTTGGCAGCTGTCAATTTGCGGGTGGCTGTTGGAGGTGCAGGTTGTGTTTACAGGCCATTTCGGGCGCGAGCCGGGTCGTCAACTTGCCGCAGACTGCTGCATAACGCCACAAGGCCTTGATTTATCGGCCGCACAGCCTGTGCAATCGGCATTTGATGGCTGCTCGCTCGTCCGTGTGGCGAGACACGTGTACAGCCACTTGTCGACTCACGGCGGGATCCAATCTGTCATATAGAGGAGAGGCCAACAGATCCTCCAGCACAGCGTTACAACGTTATAAAATATTCACATCTGCATACTAGCAAATGATTATCACGAAGGCTATTCCTTCCGAGATAGAAATTCCTTAATTCTATTAATTATTTTGAAGTGAAAATATATATATGCCAGTTAGGCGATGTTGGGACGGAGGTTAGTCTACGAGTTCGCGACTTCTCGTCACCAACATGCTATGGCATGGTGCGCGTATGAAATGCGCTTTGGACGCTTATTGAAAGGGGAAAATCTTATGTGTTCTCGTCACCAACATTCTGTAATAGAATTATATCTGTAGCTATATGTATGGCGTGTTGCCCTTGGAAAGTATAGATTATACTTGTATCTAATGTATAAAAATGAATGTTATAATCCGATTTTGATAGTACTTAGCACGCGTATACTTCAAAACAAGTTGGTCTGGTAGCTCAGCGGTTCAGACACTTACTTCCGAAAGTTTCTCTCTCCGGTCGCGGGTTAATACCGCAAGAACTTTTAGGATTTTTATTTGATTATATGATCTATTTATTTACTGATTTATTTATCAGTACATTCAGATGTTCGTTCAATAGAGTCTACAACGAACTATAATAACATTTTATATGATCTACGCCAGAACGCTTCCTTGGTTCGGATCCCATGTTAAACTGTAGGTCCCTTGTACCTGGTGGCACTGCCAAGTTAGGTTAAGACGGCCAAGACAAGGGCGGAAAGCGCAGCCAGTAGAAACCCTGTCAGCAGATAGTTAGGACAACACGGAATTGTTATTATTTATTATATCTGTAGCTATAAGTATGACGTGTTGGGTAAATTAATATTCATAGTTTCAAGTTTTCACTTCTGTCGGCAATCCCCAAAGAGTGCCAATTGGGTTTTTGTTCTTTATGTCCATCGAAAACTCAGGAGTAATGATGCAGGCTTGACATGAGTGAAGGATCTAGGGATCAGATAATCTTTTGTGCTAGTAAAGTTACGTTGCTGTTTTTGAAAAACGTGAGGGTTGTAAGCGTATTAGATTTTTCTTTCACTTTATCCCTCTCTTAATATCGTACTGTTCCTACCTCGTTGAGAATATACGTAGCTTCAATCCTCTCCTTATTGGGCTATTATTTGCCACACTCCATCTACACTCCTGGAAATTGAAATAAGAACACATTGACGCCGGTGTGTAAGACCCACCATACTTGCTCCGGACACTACGAGAGGGCTGTACAAGCAATGATCAAACGCACGGCACAGCGGACACACCAGGAACAGCAGTGTTGGCCGTCGAAGGGCGCTAGCTGCGCAGCGGTTGGGCACCTCCGCAGTCAGTGTCAGCCAGTTTTCCGTGGCATACGGAGCTCCATCTCAGTCTTTAACACTGGTAGCATGCCGCGACAGCGTGTACGTGAACCGTATGTGCAGTTGACGGACTTTGAGCGAGGGCGTATAGTGGGCATGCGGGAGGCCGGGTGGACGTACCGCTGAATTGCTCAACATGTGGGGCGCGAGGTCTCCACAGTACATCGATGTTGTCGCCAGTGGTCGGCGGAAGGTGCACGTGCCCGTCGACCTGGGTCCGGATAGCAGCGACGCACGGACGCACGCCAAGACTGTCGCATCCTACGCAGTGCCGTAGGGGACCGCACCGCCACTTCCCGGCAAATTAGGGACACTGTTGCTCCTGGGGTATCAGAGAGGACCATTCGCAACCGTCTCCATGAATCTGGCTACGGTCCCGTGCACCGTTAGGTCGTCTTCCGCTCACGCCCCAACATCGTGCAGCCCGCCTCCAGTGGTGTCGCGACAGGCGTGTATGGAGGGACGAATGGAGACGTGTCGTCTTCAGTGATGAGAGTCGCTTCTGTCTTGGTGCCAATGATGGTCGTATGCGTGTTTGGTGCCGTGCAGGTGAGCGCCACAATCAGGACTGCATACGACCGATGCACACAGGGCCAACACCACAGGGCCAACACCCGGCATCATGGTGTGGGGAGCGATCTCCTAAACTGGCCGTACACCTCCGGTGATCGTCGAGGGGACACTGAACAGTGCACGGTACATTCAAACCGTCATCGACCCCATCGTTCTACCATTCCTAGACCGGCAAGGGAACATGCTGTTCCAACAGGACAATGCACGTCCACATGTATCCCGTGTCACCCAACGTGCTCTAGAAGTTGTAAGTCAACTACCCTGGGCAGCGAGATCTCCGGATCTGTCCCCCATTGAGCATGTTTGGGACTGGATGAAACGTCGTCTCACGCGGTCTGCACGTCCAGCACGAACGCTGGTCCATCTGAGGCGCCAGGTGGAAATGGCTTGGCATGCCGTTCCACAGGACTACATCCAGCACCTCTACGATCGTCTCCATGGGAGAATTGCAGCCTGCATTGCTGCGAAAGGAGGATATACACGGTACTAGTGCCGACATTGTGCATGCTCTGTTGCCTGTGTCTATGTGCCTATGGTTCTGTCTGTGTGATCATGTGTGGTATCTGACCCCAGGAATGTGTATATAAAGTTTCCCATTCCTGGGACAATGAATTCACGGTGTTCTTATTTCAATTTCCAGGAGTGTAATTCGAAGGGAACTTATCTAGAGAAGTGAGAGCAAAGGAAAAATTACTTTCGGACATAACACATAACTTATGATACACTAGATAATTTATTATCGATCTTCTAGTGAAAATACTTCCCTTTTTTCATTCTTTATTAACAAAAACATTTGCCAGTTCACAATTTTACATAGCTTACTATTCTCACACAATTATTGTACATAAAACTTTTCACAATACAACGAGATACTTCTTTGTGCTTTCTCCTCCGTATATTCATCGTGACAACAACCAAACAAACAAAGATACTCTACTTCGCCAATATTCTTGGTCAGAGATGCTATACCACTCTCTTAAATACATACATTGTCTGCTTCATACTTCTAACTCATCAAAAAAGAACACTGTATTAAGAAAATAACAAAAAATATACATATATGTAGGGAAACCTTGTTTCCTTACAGGGTATTACAGAATATCTTAAAAAAGAAGGGAAACTCCTAAAATTATATTCATGATAACTTGAGGACTGTATTTACTAACGAAATACCTCCCTGTGCCTAGGATTACAGTGGTTCCTAGCTCCCTTAGCCTGAGTACTGGATTTAGTTGTTGTGACAAGATCATTGAAGACAATGCAGAACACTATCTCTATCAGTTCCATCACACGGCCATGGTACATGGATGCAAAAAATCTGAAATAATAGACAATCCTTCTTTTTCCTGTTGAAACCAGCAGCGAACTATCAACCACATCACCATACAATGCCCTGTTGGGAGATTAAGTTGAACGATTCAATAGCTTTAATAAACAACCACAGAGGCAATTAAATGGCTGCAATCTCTAGACATCAATCTGCTGAATCATTACATCATTCCATTTATTGTAATGTAATATAATTAGTGTCTTTATATCCTTGTGTCATACAAAATAAATAAATAAATCACAGGGTGCGCAGTGTCCTCCAAAAGAATTTGCTTTAAATTTTCGCGTATCTTCATTATACTGGGCATAAGAATTTTAACAATTTTAATATATTACAGAATGCCTGGTTATGTTCCTTGCTGAGTTCGTTTTTCTCTTCTCTCTTGAAGACTCTTTCAACGGAGAATTTTCTAGTGTGGTTATTACAATTTTCTATGCGGAATTATCTGATAATTGTTTTGAGTGAATTGACACGTTAGAATAAAGTGTCATTTTGAAACTAACGTGAGGTTAATCTCCTAGAATGGACTTAACATAGAGATATGAGGACTTGGGTCAGAGACCCTTTACTGATTTTAAAATTGATTCTTACTCTGCTGTTCTGAGTTTCTTTAGAACTCAAATGTTATTAATTTTTTAGTATTCTTGGCTACATAATTGCACGTGAACAATTTGAATTCAGTATCGCATAGTTGAAGTATTCTATGGAAATTAAAAATTAATGAGAAGTTTATAAATAACCAACGTCAGGTTGAAAAACATATCAAAAAGCCCCATACAATTTAGAAAAGCCGTTCTACAATAAATGGGAACGATTTTGTGGGGAAAATGATACATGTTAAGAAACGGCGAGCTTATATAATAATGAGGCACATAATTAAAAAAATTGATTCATTCATTTGATTTTACTCTTAAGACAATAAGGAAGCACATTTCAGATTGCCATAACTTCATGAATATAAACCCCACTTTTTTTTTAGAAATGTTTATTAAATTTATATAACAAATGAGATTGAGAAACACATAAAGTATTACACTTCCTAAAACTGTTAATATTGTATTTTCAAATGTTTCTTGACCACATATAGATAACATTTAACTGCCACAGCAGTTTTAATTCATACCATATTTACATATTTTTGATGTCTTTGTGATATAACTCAGTAAGAAAGTTTCTGGACCAACAATCAAAATATTCACAAAAAAACCCTCACTCGAACCATAATCCTTCGCCCGTTTTGAGGAGGTATATTTCTTGATAATAGAATCAATAACACATAGCATCACAGTAAAATTTCACTTTGGAAAAATTACAAGATACGTGTTTAAATATAATATAAATTTAAATGGTACAAAATGGTAATTTACTGCGACTATCAAGAACAATTTCAAAACTCGTTGACGGATAATTGAAAACTGTTAGCTAATGATAGGTGGAGTGAAAGGGGGTGGTTGGACGCCTGTCGGGGGTGGAGGAAGACGGACGTCTTGGCGGCGTCGTGGCATCCCCCACCACAGACCCCGAGCACCTCGTGATGCATCTGGTGGCATCAGCGAGCGAGCGGACGTTACATCACCCAAAGGGCCCACGGGAAACGCAGGGATTACTTCCTGCAGCAAAGTACAAGCCTGGGTCACTGTGACGAAGAAAATGGCAGCGGTTAATCTTCGGTCAGTGCTTCCAATGTTGCAACATATTAACTAAAACAACAAGTAACTCACTGATTTACCTAATTTTTTTATTTAATTATAAGGATAATTTGTTCCACACTAAAAGGATAAAAATGAATAGATCTTTTAATAAAACAGTCGAAATCGAAATCACAAAATTTAAGAAAATTTTAAAAATCTCCAGAATCCCACATTAAATTTCTGTTGTTGTTTTTAGATATGTTCTTATTAAACAATTTCCTATTTTTCCAGTCTGTTCATATAAATATTCGTATTGGAAGTATAATCCATAAATTTTTCTTGGAATGTGCACATAGCAAATTCGTCTCATTTCATTAAATTTCAACCTGCGTTTTGATGTTATACCACGAAATTCTAGAAACAAATTTAGAATCAACTTATTCCCAAAAAGTTATGTTATTACGTAATCTGAAGATAGGTTAAACTCCGCATAGCTTGCGATATTCAGCCTGAGATTCTTACAGTAAACTTACCTTAAAAACTGTATGAGAGACATGCGGATTTTTCTGTATGTTCTACCTCCTTATTTACTTTCTCTCCACTTCTACATGTGCACCTTTAGTTGCACTAAGGAAGTCAAGACGATATTGCAGCTCCAACCACACACGCTGCAGCATGGCAATATCAACCATTTTCACAGCCACAACTATCTGTCCACGAAGTGTGTCAAGATCTGGAACCGAAGTTTCGTTGACACGATCCTTGTCATAACCCCACAAGAAAAATCCAAGGGTGTGAAAAAAGGGGACTGCGGCGAATAGGTGATTGGTCCGCAATCACCAATCCAAATCCCAGGAAAATTTCTTTCCAAAATGTCCCTAACAACATCATACCAACGAGCTGGTGCCCCGTCTTATTGGAAGGTTATAGTTGGCTTTAGGTTCAACATCTGAGGGAGTAGATGCTCTTGAATCATGTTGCAGTAAGTTGCCTTTGTCATCATCTTCTTAGCAAACAAAAATGGTCCGATTACTCTATCGCGCATACGTACACACTAAAAGTGCTACCACAAACACGTTCGTGCGTGATGGGCAGATTTTCAGAACACCATATACGAAAATAACAATTGTTCATCTGTTCAGACACAAAGAAATTGACTTTGTGAGGGATTATTATCATCTACAGGTACCCATTGTCTTCTTCGTGTAAGGATAACAAGGAGACAGCAAGTTCAGAACACGCGGGAAGGTAATTTGCATGCAGATCTTTCGTACGTTGGACTTTATCTGAAACAAATATAAAGAAACCATCGAGACGTGCTGCCAATTCTACGGATTTATCCATAGATCTACGGATTTTTATAAAAAGTTAGGATTTTGTTAAAATATCTACAGGTTTTTGCTTTATTTTTTTTTTTTATTATTTGTTGATTTTTCCTTATATTCGGGTTTTGTTAAATTTTGAGCGTATAGTGTTAATGCATTACAGAATTGTTAATAAATGTGAAGTGTTTTCTTACAACCTCTCGTGTGAACCAAAGATTGAAATGAAATAAAGCTCACATTATGTTTGATTATACGTTTTAATAGATTTTAAAAGACCGTAATGCAGAACTATCGGAGCACTCTTTATGCACGGCGACACTCTACTTGGCACTTCTTTTTAACAGTTCCCTTCACAGAACATATGCTGAATTTGATGTCAACAAAAAAATGTAACATGGCTTAAAAAAAAAAAAAAGTTGGCACAGGTGCAGCAGTGGTGAAAGTGACGCTGTATGAAACATATTTAGAGATATTTCTTATTTTCAGTGTACTATACGATTTCATATTTAGAATTTTAAAGACCTGGAAATAAATTTAAGTCATTCTTCAATAATTATTGCTTCAGTCTTTCAGTTAGCGAGTCTCCGGATTTTTGTACCCAATCTACGGAAATTTTAGCGGCCATCTCCGGATATTCAAAGCCAAAAGGCTGGCAGCACTGTATTAGGGTTTTCGGTGGTTTAAATTAATAAACTGATTAATTAAAATATAATCCACCAGAAGGTTATGTTGAAGATGTTTGTTTATTTTTCAAAATAACAAGTCAGTGATATTTGTCACAAGCAAAGATACAATCCAGAGATACTGGCGCAGTCTTTGTCAGATGCAAAGTGACTTTTTATATAAACTGACTGTAAACTGTACTGAATACTCCGTCCTTCTGCCGATCTGTTTATATAGTCTCTATCGAAATTTCTGGAATTCTTCAAAGGCATCCGCCCGATATTTCTCGAACATTAACAATTAAACATATTCAAAACAATCTGAATTAATACAAAATCACTTAACATCATTACAAATTGATCAGAAATGGTAATTAGAGATACTTAAATACAAAATTATTTACAGAAATCATTTTAAACTGTACAAACATGACCTGTAGACATCATAACTTGCATTAATACACGGAATTTCAAACATTTAAGAAATTCTCTTGCACAATTCGGTTCTTAAACATATTAAATGGACTTTAAATAATTTTCTTTCAAAAAACAAAGTCTATATACAATGATTTACAAGAAATTGCAAAATACCAGATCACATTCAAGCAAACTTCAGCTCACTACAAATACTTCATACAGTACAATACTATTCAAAATTCAGGTATGAGGGCTGTTACAACTGCCTTCGAGAGATGTAGGACATGTTGCAGAAAACCGCATGTCTTTCTACCACACAGTTTGCGAGGTGTGTTTCATTACATCGGTAATAATATAGCTACAGAAAATTTGTGAAATCGCTTCAGTCTCTTACAATAACCCCGTCTGTGATGTGATTATCATTACAAGAGATTTGACTATAGCGAAAAAAGTATGAGATTTGAGTTTCAGCCACCACCGGACGAAGCAAACCAACGAACCAGGTAGACATACTCACGCAAGGGTCAGCTTATCTCGGCTTACGTAACGGGCAGCTAGGGTGCGGCCATTCCGCGCATTCAGACAAAGCTGTCAGACAGACAGAATACTTGATGACGACTACCGATGATGATGACGGTGATCACAGACCCCAATCGCGGGATAACTGGCCTTGGGTGCGAAGGGGCGAGGGAGGGGTGAGGGTTGCGTGCAGACGGCTGTCAATTCTGGCAGATAATAACGGTACGCCAGGCAGCTGCTACTGTGCTGACTACTGCTGGCGTCCTTCAATTACTCAGACCCGGCGCCTGCACGCAGACAACCCGCGCATCAATATGTCGCGCGGACCGCAGCCGTCAAGCGACCGCGAGGAGATTTATCGCGTTACTGACTTCGCCACATCTCTCCGCTGCGCCCGTCATACAGTTGATTGCATTCACTGCATTCAGTATTGTTGAACTTTCACTCGCTAACATTCTATCAATTTTCTACATGTACAGCACTATATACAGGGTGATCACAAAAGAATACCCTCATGTATATTTTTAAAATAGGAAAAAATTTGCCACTGGATGACAAATCATACAAAATAACTCTAACAAGCAATAAATATCACAAATTCATACATTTTCAATGTCACCAGAAACCCGAGTATCTAGTGGCTATTCAGACTCACGCTACCCTCTTGGCAGCGACCGACCGAAGTGAGCAACACTATGATATCGTATTTGGGAAAACGTCCAACCCTCATATTTTAGGATTTCCATGGTTTCCAAAACCACTCCATCCAAATGCCTCGATTTTTCCTTCAAAACGCCATGGACGAATTCCTTCCCATTCCTTGCCCCAGTCCTCTTCCGCATCTAATGACCTCAACGTCGACGAGGTGTAAAGCCATAAAAAAAACTGTAACGTATCCGGTTCCGATTGCTGCAGTTATTATCCTTTTTAAGTTCGTAAAGGTTAGCCGGCAATTGTGGTAAAAAGCGCTAGAGCTTTTATGTGTTCCCATAGATAAAAACTAAATAGAGAGGTTTAGATAAGGGTGCTTCTGGGAGCCATTGATCAAAATCTTGGTTGAGATATGGTCAATGGCCAATCACCATTGAGATACATTTATGTTCAAGTATCTGTGCACCGATAAATGACACTAGGGCATTACTCAATTCTGCTGAAATTTAAGTTCCCCAGATTCTTCTCCTAACTGAAGAAACAATTGAATGCAACGACACAGAAGGCCTTCTATTGTGCGTTTGCTACCTCTAGTAGAACAGACAACAAACTATGGTAATGCAGTGAAATGATGCTCTTAGCGATATTTCTCACTTAACAAAACAAATTTAACTGCGTTCTCCTCAATATCATTTGTTGAATGGCTCTTTAAGTAGTCGGTAGGGTAGATATAACCTTTCAATATTGGGTTATTCTTTAAAAATCATACATTATATTACAACAGTACTTACCAAACTTTAATAATGAAAAATTCAGACTTGAAGACGTATGTGTTATAATATTCTACGGACGCTGACTTATATGTTTAAATAAATACTTTTATATATCTAACTCATATTTAACTTGCAACGAGTAACTTACTCGTAATCAACATAGTAAAATCTCTGAATAGACCACTCATCGCCGATCATGTGCTCAGTAGTTATTCCCTCATATTTAGAGATTAACAGCTTGTTTTCCGTTCTAATAAAAGGGGGATTTAGTATTGCGGCCTCCATACAAAGAAAAGATGAAACACTAGTGAGGAAATTTTCAGTCCATAGGCACCAAAATGTGTCCTCAACATGAATATTTCGTTTATTCTTCTTCCTTTTCACGATGAATCAGTCACTTCTTTGCATGTTGTTCCTTCCTTTGTGCCCAGTATTTCTTCATTCTCTCGAGTCTTCTTCTTCTCTCTTCTTCCGAAATGATGGGTTTAGACTTTTTAACCGACTTCAAAAAAGAAGGAGGTTCTCAATTCTTCTGAATTTTTTTTTTTTTTTTTTGAATGTATGTTCAGCGATATCTTCGCCAATTTTGAACCGATTTAAATCAAATTTTTATAATGGATAGAGTATACGTCCAAAGTGGTCCCATATGAATTTCATTGAGAAACCACCCCTTCTACCACTTTACACCCCTTAACTTTTATACAAACCCACACTTTTTTATCCGATTTTGATGGAACTTTGGAAATGTATGTTAAAAAACAAACAGAAAAATACTGTCAACTTTTGGTTTTAAAAAAACCGAACCCCTCTCCCCCTATCCACCCCTTAATTTTTGCCAATGTTCTTTATACAAAGCTAAAGTCGACACCATTTAACTGATCTCCATTAAAGTTGGCATGTACATGTAATTTTTCATGGAAAAGGTTCTGAGCCAAAAAAATAAAACAACAGCCCTCTCTCCCTTTACCCCCCTTAATTATTATACAAACCCACATTTTTATCCGATTTCAATGGAACTTTGGACATGTATAGTTAAAAATAAAGAGAAAAATGCTGTCAACATTTGGTTTGAAAAACCTGAGCCCCTCTCACCCTATCCACCCCTTAATTTTTGCCAATGTTCTGTGAGGGGTTGGGTGTGTTTATGGCACGAGTGGTTGCTTATTATATTAACTATCCAACATTACCAAAGATTTTCATCTAACTTTAATTTCACTTGTAACCGAAAAGGGGGGGGGGAGGAGGAAATCAGCTAGGAGATGTTAATTCTAGCAATTTATCAGGATCTGACACCAGGTACTCTTTGATAACGCAGAGATTACCAGACTGCGATTGATTTTATACTTTCTTACCTCATGGAAATAAAACTCCGTTCACTCTTCTTTATAGTATCAAGTTAACAATATTATTCTGAAACACAATATAATATCATATCAGGATATGTGGGGCTATGGATTCGTTAGTCTACGAGTGTTATTGAGACCAAACATGATGCGGATAAGTTACAAACCATTTAATATAAAAAACCTAACATACATTTTAGTCCGATTCCAACTAACTGACCTGAAGAGAAAATGACACGTCTTTGCTTTATTAAACTGAATTTACTGCTCAATGTTATCACGTAATTACTGCCTTTACTTTAACAAATGCTTCCTACTAATCACTTATTACTTCACAACCATTAACACAATAGGCCGCTCTCTCGCTCACATACACAACATTCACTGGAATGCAACGACGACAATAACTGGCGGCATCTTCTACTAATACATATAAATGGAAGCTTAATCAACCAAATAAGTTACACCGGGGCAGTTGAGCTACGTTACGACATATTATCCAACTTCAAACCAACCGAATACTTTAGAAATTACTATAACAAAGACTGAACACTTTTAGAGACAAACTGACTAACTCAGAAACCAAACTAATTGACCTGACCGACTTGGAGAATCAACCGAGGCTGCTACATGTCTTACCTTCTGTAAACGACTACATGTTTGCTGCGCGCCGTTCCGTATAGAATGAAGAACCTCTCGAGTGTGCAGGCTCGCTTTGTACCAACCACAAAAGCGCTGAATCCGCGGCGTCACCTCGTGACCATAGCGTGATACACGTCCGCCTTAGCTGTAAGCAGCCGCTTCCGAGCGAGTTGTAACTTGCATATAAGCGATGACAAAATTTACGTACCAATTCTCAAATAAAATTAAATCCTGTTTATTATCTTGGTTCCCTTACAGTTCTTTATACAAAACTATAGTCGACATCATTTAACTGATCTCCATTAAAGTTGTCATATACATGTTATATTTCATGGAGAAGATTTCTGACCAAAAAATAAATAAAAGCCACCCAATGTCCCCCTTTACACCCCTTAATTTTATAGAAACCTATATTTCATATCTGATTTTGATTGAACTTTGTCAATGTATACTTACAAACAAACAGAAAAATCTTGTCAACAGATGTTCTGCCAAAGCTCAACCCCTCTCTTTCCTACCAACCCCTTAATTTTTGTCAATGTTTTTTCTTATATATATAAAAAGCTATAGTCGCCTCCATTTGACCTATTATCATGAAAGTTGGCGCTTATATGTATTTTTTCACGAGGAAGGTTTCTGACTAAAAAATATAAAAACCACCCCCCAATCCTCATTAAACCGTTTAATTTTTATACAAACCCACAGTTTTTATCCAGTTTAGATAGAACTTAGCAAACTTTTACACTTAAACAAAGAGAAACATAATTTCAGCTTTTGGTTCGCAAAAACTGAACCCCTTCCCCCATTTCCGCCCCTTCACTTTTGTCAATTTTCTTTTTGATAAGCTATAGTTGACACCATTTGACCGATCTTTATGAAAGTTGACACATATATGTATTTTTTTATGGAGAAGATTTCTGACCAAAAATGAAATAAACTACCCTAGTTCCCCGTTTACATCCCTTAATGTTTGTACAAACCCATATTTTAATCCGATTTCGGTGGAACTTAGCATGTGTATACTTTAAAGCTAATAGAAAAAGAAACATACTACTCACATTACTTTGACAAAAACACAAACCCTATTCCCCTTTCTACCCCTTTAATTACTGTTAATATTCACTATATAAAGCTACCATTTCTACCTGATTTTGAAGGAAGTATGCACATGTATACTTCAAAACAAACAGAAAAATACTGTCTGCATTTGGTTTAGAGGAGCCAAACCTCTCTCCCCCTTTCCACCCCTTTAATCTACACAAAGCACAGTTTCTATCTGATTCTGAAGAAAATTTGCACACGTATACTTTAAAAAATACATAACAATTGTGTTTAAATTAGGTTGAAGAAGCACATCCCCTCTTCCCTTCTACCCCCACCCCTCCTAATTTCCAATGTTCTTTATAGATACCTACCGCTTTTATCAGATTTCGATGGAACACTGCAAATGTATACTTAAGAACAAAGAGAAACATTCTGTTTACAAAACCCAACCGCTCACTCCCTTACACCATTTGATTTTTATAAATGTTCTTTACACAAAGCTACAGTTTTTATCTGGTTTCGATGGAACTTTGCACATGTATACTTTAAAGCAAAGAGAAAAATGCTGTCCACACTACCTTAGCAAAAATCAAACTACTCTTCACCTCCACACCCCTAATTATTTTTTTATACACACCTAAAACTTTTATGTGATATCAATAGAAATTTACAAATGTATACTTTAAATAAATCAGAAAAGACAGTCTACATTTGATATACAAAAGCCCAATCCCTCTTCTCCTTTACCCCCATCGTTTATAATTTCCAATGTTCTTTACAAAATCAGTTTTAAGTACCGTCAAAAGCTATTTTTAAGTCATTGCAGAATATTTGTAAAATGTATGTGTCGTAATGTCTCAACATGTACTTCAGATTTCAACTTGGACCCCAAGCTTTTACGCTGTGAAAACCAATTAAATATCTATATTTTCTGTGTGATGCTGGAACGAACAGATATATTCCAGAGACAGATTTGTGTATGTAGTATGTATTAATGTCCAGATGTTATATGTTTCGATTATCGAGCAGCTGCTTTAGCAGATGTTATAATTAGAACGAAACACAGCCTGGATCAAAATGTAAACTAACATTCCTTAACACAGTATCCAATTCTCCCCATTCTGAAAGTTGTTGTAAAGACAGATTTTTTTAAAAAAAGATTTCGCTTTAACCACTGCACTACCAGGAAGTTCACAAAATGAGAACTGCTGCGGCATATTTAAAATACAAAATTAACTATAATACCACTAAAAATTTCAAAATAAAATAATTGTTTAAAAAACATAAAAACCGCCTTCAAAAAATGGTACTAAAAATTTTAAAATAACTTTATACAATGCTTAGAAGAAAGTAAATCTAAATGGACAATATTTTACATTACTGTTATTGAAATTTTTACATTAATTAGTTATTTTTGGAGTCGGTGCCAGCCAAAACAAGAAAAATAAAAAGATAAAAACAATAATAAATAAGAATTATACATAAAAACTCATGTTACTACTTACCTACAATTAATTGTAGAAACATCAAAACTGAAACATTTAGATGATACACCGATATTATACTAACTATAAAGTATTTACTGCATGATGCAGCCTACCAACTGACACTATAGCGCCAGAGATATGCCTGGATGACTAATGAGGCCGAGCCACAGATAACATGCCATTAATTTGTTGCCCTAAGCTGTCTCCCGCAATAAAACTATCTTCCTCACGACATGCTGTAAAATATTTGGAATTTTTGTTCGTACTCTCGGTTCGCCTCGAACACCAAATAAAGTTCAGTAATTCGATCTGCGCGATCTGACAGCTGGCACCGACTCCAAAAATAACTAATTAATGTAAAAATTTCAATAACAGTAATGTAAAATATTGTCCATTTAGATTTACTTTCTTCTAAGCATTGTATAAAGTTATTTTAAAAATTTTAGTACCATTTTTTGAAGGCGGTTTTTATGTTTTTTAAACAATTATTTTATTATATATACAATATCTGTGAATCAATTAGGCTTCTTTATGTGGTTAAGGAAGAAATAAAAAAGTCTACCAGAGTTCATTCTGAGAAGGTGTCCGTAGAAATTTAATCTTCTTTTGCGGATAGTATATGAGAGTTTTTCAATTTTTTTGTAGAGAATTTAATTCCTGATGTATACTATTATATTACCTTGAAATTTTAATCCTATGATTTTTCTTAAAAGGGACAAATAAATGAAATATTAATTTTCTATGATTAATCTATTGAATTGTTAGGTTCAATCTGCTGTCCTATTCTAACGTGAGCTAACTTCTTCGTGTCAAAGTGTCCTCAATTATTTGGTTCGTGTGTTACAATCTTTGCATTCCTTGATAGTAATTTTCTTCGATAGTCTTTAGACTCTTCCCTTAACTAAGTTATTATCTACAAGCTCCACAGCACCCTAGGCAACAAATATGAAGAAAAAAAATCGTTTATTGCTGTGTACAACACTGGTTGACACTGCATCGCAATCCTGCTGTTTACTCTCTGTTACAAAAGATATATGTCTGTTAATACTGTTAATTCCAGATATGGTTAATCTCTCGCTTGGAATCGAGATTTTGTTCTTCTATAAAAGATTTTTTTAAACAGTTTTTGACCTAAATTGTTTCCTCAGTCTCTTTACACATTACTCGTATAATACAACTTATAGGCCCGCATACGTAACGTACATTGGTTGTAAGAATTCAGAATCATTTGTAGAACGGACAGACAAATAAAATCCGGTAGTCTAACATAGTCAACAGTGAGAGTGGAGATATTTTATGTTAGAAATGTGTGGGAGTGTACAGTAGGGGAGCAGACAGGGGATAGAAATCAATTTTCATATATGTGCCTCATATTTTCAAAAGTATTCCTTCCTTTAATATAGCTAATGCAAGATGACAACTGTGACACAAAAATATTGAAATGGCGAAGACTGCAAAAGAAAACAGCTAAAAACAATCTAACATGCTTCGTCGAAATATATTGCGATACACAAATCCTTATATTTAATGCACAAAGTCTGGAGACGTGCATGAATATGATTGATGGTGCATTTCCCTATATCGGAAACAACATTTCGCGGGGTGAGTTCGCGTCTTGATGTAAGGCGTCTGAGGAACCCCCCGGCGTCGAGTAGGCAAGTTCTCAGCCATCGGGGAATGTCTCTCTCTTTCGGGAATATGCGAACGGGCATACACTCATATCTTTACGTAATATCCGTAAGCCAATATATGGACTCGAGAAGAAAAATTGGTGGCGTGGGGACGGGGAAGAGTTGAAAGGGGGTGACTGAGGGGTAGGGGGATAAGGCGACGAAACCCCTCCGCCATCCCAGCTTCAGTTGTATGAAATAGGATTCCTGACATTCGTAATAACTGTCGACGGAGATGCATATGTCTTTCTCCG